>JAJEJO010002384.1:463845-523434 GCA_020662805.1 Glaucomys volans | reverse complement strand
AGAAGGGGGAGTAAATAATTTTCCCTGGAACTTTGCATAGCCTTGGTATTTTGGGGAGAAGATTTATGTTGCATTCCTTCATCCTAGTTTTGCAGTTTCTTTCACTTTAGACTGTGTGTAGTGGACTGAAGTTCTTAATTTTAAAGTGTATTTTGTTGAGATTCTAAAATAGGGTCTTTTGCTTTATCATTCTATTCTTCAGCTTGTAATTGCCACCGAAGCCACTTGTGGCTTTGCAAACCCAGTGTTTTAGCCATGGCTTGGTTCCAGGATTACTAAGCAAATCACCTCAAGCCCCAGTTTCTCCATCTGTAACTTTGGTTGGTCAGGTAAAATTTAAACTCTACTAATGCTGAAGACAGTAAAAAAAAAAAAAAAAAAAAAAAAAAAAAAATTGAAAATCATCTGGTTTTGTCACTGTTAAGCTGAAAAAAAAATTTATTTATTTATTTATTTTTTTGATGGTGCTGGGGATTGAACCCAGGGCCTTGTACATGCTAGGCAAGTGCTCAACCAACTGAGCTACAACCCTAGCCCTGGTAAAATTCTTATTGGCAAAGATTCCTGTTCTTCTTTTCATCTGGAAAATTCCAGAAGACTTCAAGTGAGAGGATAAGAAGGAATTACTGTGACATGCATCCCCTTTTTAATATAAGAATTAGAAACCCAAACCTGGCCCTCATTTTGGAGTATGTAGGGGGTCAGTACTCCCCAAGTTATTAGAAAGGTCAGGGGTGAAGGCTGCAGAGCTGCTTGAACAGCACCCCAGTCAGAAAGATTGGGAACTGGAGCCCTTCACACAAATCTGTGTCAGCAGGTACACCACAGAAGCATTCCAGAACCTTCAGGAGTCTGGCTATGAGGATGACGAGTCCGCATCAACGTCAGCCTCATCCAACACGACTGGGGACTCTCCGGTGCCAGGTGAGGCAGGCTGCTGTGTAGGACTCCTGGCCCAGCCTGAGGAAAGGAAACCTCATCTTGCCTTGTCACTTGGTAGCTTCTATTCTGTCCCCCCTTCCTCCCAGACAGGGCTTGGATTTGTGTCTGCATCTCTTCACTTGCGTGGGAGCCACACTTCATTCCTAACTTGGAGGGAATTCTAGGAACAAATTGAAACACTTAAGGAAGGAACTGGGTGTGTCAGGAACAATGACCTTAGGACAGATGGTCTCCCCCAGGACTGAACTCAGTCCAGGGTAGAAACTGAGACAGTCAGCTGTGAGGGGCAGGGGACAAGCCACTAGGCTCCATACCAGGTGGGTCAGTTCATAGCATTTTAAGGTGGTGAGTTTAATTTTCTTTTTCACTCAAGATCTACCAGGGTATTACTATGACACTGAGAAGAAACGCTACTTCCGCTTGCTGCCTGGACATAACAACTGCAACCCCCTCACGAGGGAGAGCATCCGGCAGAAGGAAATGGAGAGCAAAAGGCTGCAGCTGCTAGAAGAAGATAAGCAGAAAAAGGTGTCTTTGCACCCCTGGGCCACCTGTCCCCTGCGCTCTGTGGCTGAGAGGAGGCCCTGACACTGGGCCTAGACACTGTGGGGAGGAGGGCCCTGGAGTTTCCTGGCAAGGAAATGATGAAGAGAACAGAGCAGGCAGGAAATCCCCTGCCCCCATTTCCTGTTTGTTTTTCAGTGCTTCTAACATGTCCTTCCTCAGGAGAATCTTGGGAAACTGTGATAGAATTTCATTGTATTTTTTTTTTCTTTTTTTTTTTTTTTTTTGGAACCAGGGATTGAACTCAGGGGCACTCGGTCACTGAGCCACATCCCCAGTCCTATTTTGTATTTTATTTAGAGACAGGGTCTCACTGAGTTGCTTAGGGCCTCGCTAAGTTGCTGAGGCTGGCTTTGAACTCGCGATCCTCCTGCCTCAGCCTCCCAAGTGCTGGGATTACAGGCGTGCACCACCGCGCCTGGCTTTCAGTGTATTTTAAATAGAAAGTCAGGATGCAGGGTTGGGATATGCATGAGTTGAATGCCACAGGTATTCTTTTTCTTTTTTTCTTATTTTTTTAGTTGTCGATGGACACAATACCTTTATTTATGTGTTTTTATGTGGTGCTGAGGATGGACCCCAGTACCTCGCACATGCTAGGCAAGCGCTCTACCCTGAGCCACAACCCCAGCCCTGCCACGGGCAGTCTTGAAGATAGGGTTAGATGCTGAGATATTTTGTTAGTTGTGGGACCAGTGGAAGGGAAAATGCTTGGCCTGTGGGTTCTCCCTGCATGGACAGGGCATGGCTCAAAGCTGAATGTCCGGTCTCACTCTGTACCCACCAGCATGGTGGCTTCATTTCCCCTGGTGCAAGCTGACAGGGCTTGGACAGAGGTGTGGTACAGTCTCTGGAACCCACACAAGCCTTCCTGTGCCGAGTTTTCCGCCCTGCCGAGGACAGGAGACTTTAGAGGACACTGTCTGACATTTGTGCATATAAATTTTGCCCAGATACCTGTTTCCTTCATTGCATCGGTGGAATGAAAATTCTTTTATCCCATAACACAAATAAATCTTCATGGAATTTTTTTTTTTTTTCCTTAGAGAGTAGCCAGAATGGGATTTAATGCGTCTTCCTTCCTACAAAAAAGCCGACTGGGTTTTCTCAATGTCACCAGTTATTGCCGGTAAGACAATGCCTCATTGTTGTTTTTTAATGAATGTTCTTTCCCGTTTCTTACTTCCATGGTCCAAGAATCCACTCAGGGAGACCATGTGCTGCCCTGTGAGGGACTTCGCAGTTGAGGGGCTCCAGTTTGCAGAGCAAGGGAGAGAAACCCGTGCCGGCTGCCAACGAGAGAGGAGCCGGCATTTAGGCAGAAATGGCTCAAGGTGTTCACTCCGGTCCTTGTGGCAGCTTTATTTCTTGAGGGTTCTGCTTCCTTCTCTTCCCCTTCTAATGAGGGGTCACCAGAAGTGGATTTTTAAATACATACATGTGTGATAGCTGGGTGCTGTGGAGCACACCTGTGTCCCAGGTACTCGGGAGGTTAAAGCAGGAGGATCACCTGTGCAAAGCCAGCCTCACAGCTTACTGAGACTCTGTCTCAAAATAAAATTTTAAGACCTGGGGTATATATAGCTCAGTGGTAGCGCCCTTGTCTAGCATTCACAGGGTCCTGGGTTCAATCCCCAGGAGTGTTTAAGAAACAAACAAACTGGGCACAGTGGAGCACGCCTGTAATCCCAGCACTTGGGAGGCTGAGGCAGGAGGATCACAAGTTCAAAGCCAACCTCAGCAACTTAGTGAGGCCCTAAGCAACTCAGTGGGACCCTGTCTCTAAATAAACTACAAAATAGGGCTGGGGATGTGGTTCAGTGGTGGAGTGCCCCTGAGTTCAATCCCCAGTACCAAAACAAAAAACAAAAAACAAAAAAAACAGACAAACTTGGGGTGTCTGATATAATTCTAACTAAAACTCACGAGATAGGTTGATACTTGATCGGAGACGGAGGCTCAGTGGACAGATTAGCTTCAGGTAGAGCTAGGAAGATAGGATCTGTCTGACTCCAGCACCTCAGCCCTGCATTCTGCTGCCTGCTGCTGGTATTTGAGGTGGCTTACTGGGGCAGTCCCCTCCCCTTGGAGCAGAGTCCCCTTCAGAAAACTGTGGTGCCTTTTGAAGGGTATCAGGCAAGGCAAGCCTCCTGTATTTTCCTCCTTAGGGCAGAAGAGATAAAGGCCATTAGAAAGATCCTTCTAGGGGCTGGGGCTGTAGCTCAATGGCAGAGCACTTGCCTTGTGTGTGAGGCACTGGGTTCCATCCACTTAGCACCCACCACATAAAAATAAACAAAGGTGGGGCTGGGGATATAGCTCAGTTGGTTGAGTGCCTGCCTCGCATGCACAAGGCCCTGGGTTCAATCCCCAGCACCGCAAAAAATAAAAATAAAAATAAAAAAATAAACAAAGGCATTCTGTCCGTCTACAACTACCAAAACAAAATTAAAAAAAGAAAAAAAAGAAAGAAAGATCCCTTCTGTGTAGTGGAAAGGAGAGCGGCCATCCTGTGGAGGGAGGAGTGGGCAGGAAGGCGGATGGGCAACCTGCCTTCCTCTTGGTCTCCCTGTGCCCTTCAGCTTCTTGTTCCTCTCTTAGGCACATCGTCATCATTTCAAGAGAAGGATGTGTACTAGATGATCTAGAAATAAATCCCTCAGGTTCTAACTTTCTTTGAATCCAGGGAGGGCTACCCAGTTTTTTGTTTTCATTTTCCTGAATGAAAACTAAAAGTCAGATTATCAGGAATCTTGCTCAGCTCCATTGCTGAGAAATAATATGGAGAAGTAGACAAGAAAGAGCAGACCTCCCCAAATCTTCCTTTTTTTTTTTGAGATGGCATCTTGCTGTGTTGCCCAGGCTGGTCTCAAACTCCTGGATTTGAGCGTTCCTCTCTCCTCAGCCTCCTGAGTAGCTAGGACTCAGTGTGCCTAGCTGTGGCATCCACACTCGCCCTGCACTTCCGTTTCCCTTCATAGTTTAGCCCATGAGCTGCGAGTGAGCTGCATGGAGAGGAGAAAGGTCCAGATTCAGAGCTCAGATCCCTCTGCTTTGGCAAGCGACCGGTTTAACCTCATCCTGGTGAGTGGGAAGGAGATGTCTCAGGATGCCAGGTATGGCTGCCTTTGGACACTTCATGGCTTGGTGTTGGTGGTCTTTAAGCCTGGTTGTGTAGAAGCCAGTGGCTGTGAGAGCAGGTGGTGTCCTCTGTGTGTCGTGACTTTAACCTACCTGCTCACCTCCTTGGGGCTAGAGGCTAGCTGGCTGGCAGGCTCTGCTGGGACCATCATCAGCCCACTTCATCCCTGCCATTTGACCTAGGGCCTGGGCCCAACCACACATTGACTTAAAAATCCCTACAAAATAACTTCTCCCTGGCTGGGTTGTGTTTGCAACTGAAAAGGTACATAGTGGAACAGGGACTTCTAACTCCTGTTAGAGTAGGGCAGGGTTTGGAGGCCAGAAGTGAGGTTCCTGGCCTGGAAGCCAAGGCCAATAGCTAAGGTCCAGGGGCCCAGGAAGTATTGGCCAATAAGGGGGCCTCACTGCTCCTTGGGCCTCATAGAGCATGGCCTGCCTGGCAAGCCCCATCCTTCCTGGAGGTAAAGGGAGAGCCTGCGAGAGACAGGAGGAGCAGTCATCTGTGGCAGGACTGGAGGCTACAGCCTTGAGGTTGAGCCTTACAGTCGATGCTGAGTTTTTCTGCCCCAGGACATCTTGAGAGCAGAAGACCTGCACATACCTGGCAGGTGTGGAACAGGGTCAAGATTCTCTGCGGTGGCTTTATCCTTTGTGTTTGCAGCTACAGTTTGAGCTCGATCAGAATGTTTCTTGCACTGGGTTCCCCTCCAGAGCCCCTTCCTTAGGGTAAGCCCAGTAGGGTTGCAGAAGGTGATCGGTGTGTGGACTGCCTGCTACACACACTGCTCATTGTAACCTCAGCACCTCATACTTGGTCTCACCTTCCACAGCTGTGGTAGATCTTCCCCATCACCCAGTGTCACAGGTGACTGGCAGCTGCTGTGACCAGAAAGGCAGTTTGCCATCCAGAGGGCAACTTTTCAGATCAGATTCTAGTCACTGGAGTGGTTCATCCAGGGCTGTGACTCTTCTTCCCAAGTCAGTGGCAGAGGGCTGGGCCCATGTGTCGGGCATCTGCGGAGCACATGTTCTCGCACTGAGCTGCTCTGCCAGCCCTGCAGCGTTTCTTTCTCTTGTTGGTGATCGTAGTTCATCGTAATAGAAGTATAATTTTGCATCATTCTTTATCCATAAACAATTATGGAAAGCCTTCTCCATGTGCTCCATGGCTTTCACGACTGCCCTGTGGTTATTTTCCTCTGGCTGACACTGGAATTCTTCAGACTCAGTTCTGAGCAGGGTGGGTTACTGCAGACTTCAGGCTTCTGTCCACACCCCCTCCTGCCGTCCACACCCCTGCTCCCAAAAGACTGACCAGACCCTGTGAGCTTTGCTCAGAGATTGCTACACTGAGCGGGAGAAAATCAGGTCATTTCCACACTCGCTCCTGGAGAGGGGCTGTCACCTGGGGAAAGGCACTGGGCCTGGAGACTGGGAGGTCACTTGCAGCCCACCCCCTCCTGCAGGCAGATACCAACAGCGACCGGCTCTTCACAGTGAACGATGTCAAAGTTGGAGGCTCCAAGTATGGCATCATCAACCTGCACGGTCTGAAGACCCCCAAGCTCCAGGTGCACATGCATGAAAACCTCTACTTCACCAACCGGAAGGTACGACCTGTCTCTTCGGCCATGTAGCCACTTTGCCTTTGAGCCAGGGTCACTGCAGTGGTTGGCCAGATTCAGAGGGGACATAAAACTTTTGAAGAAGGCAGGGCACAGTTAGCTGCCTTATTTTCCCAAGAGACAAATAGCTTGTGAGTCCCTGAGAACCAGTAGGGAGTAGAGGGGACCCAGAAGTTTCTGTGTTGGAAGAAAAAATGAGATTAGCTGGTTGGGGTGGGATTGAGGCAGCTCTGGTAGTAAGGACGCTCTTGCAGGAGGGTTAGGAGTTGGTGTAGAGTAGCAGAGTTGCTGGGATGTGGATCGCAGTGACCTTGACCAGCACTGGGATTGAAATAAATATAAAGCGCTTGCTGTCTGGGGCAATCTTTAGATTGCAGTAGGTTGATGCTGTATCTAAGAAGCTGTGACTTTCTGTTCAGTTAGAACTTGAGCCATGAGATGGAGACTGGTTGAAATGGCTTCTGGGTTAGTAAGGCACAGTACACCTCCAGAGTTTGGTTTGTCCCCTGCCACTGTAGAGAGGTGGTCCCAGCCCAGAGGGGTGCCAGGTACCATATGGAGGGACCCATGCTGACACAAAGGGACTGAGGCCTAGGGAAAGCCACTTTCCTCTCTGCCTCCAGGCCCAACAGGGCGGGGCAAGAGGCTCTCCTGTCCTTAGAATGCTCATTGCAACCCGTTTTAAGAGGAGTGAGATCTGAAGAAAGAAGTCGTAAGTCTGTGTCTCCACATGTTATTCTAGAAGAAAGCATTTTCTGTAAGCTGGCAGTCAAACCAGTCTTTCCATCCTGCTTTCTTTCCAGGTGAATTCTGTGTGCTGGGCCTCCCTGAACCACTTGGATTCCCACATTCTGTATCCTTTGGCAGGGGAAGAGGTTTGGTGGGCATCTGGGCCCTGTGTGAACCTGAGCATCTGTGGGCTTGTGAGATGGCATCTTAGTGCAGGGGGCCAGGGAATTCTGCACTGATGTCTCGCCCTTCAGAGGAAAACAGATAGTCAGAATTCCCATGGAGCACAGAGAAGCAAGCTGTTGAGGGGCTGTGGTGGCTGTTAGTATTGGGTGGTGTTGATGTCCCTATGTCAGACACTGTTCTGGAATTGCATGTGTAAATCATGGAGGTAGGTTGGAACCCAGGCAGTCCAGCCGACTCCAGAGGCTACTTCCTCCACCTCTGGTGTGTGGCTACAGGTTCTGGGGTCGTTAGATACACTCAGTATCAGTACCTCATCAAAAGCGAGCCTGGGGAAGGAGCCCCCCAGGCCTCCTTAGGTGAAAGAAGAAAGCATTGGTTAACAGGGGTGCAGGGGAGGAGAGGCTGAGGACAGGATCAGAGCTCTTGGGGGTCCTCTGGCATTGGACACAGGCCTGTAGGCCTAAGACCTAGGGTCTGCCTTCTCTAGAACACTCCCCACTCGAGCTCCTGCCTTCCCTGAGAGCTGGCAGGACTTCTTTGCTGGGAGCATAGTGGTATGGTGTCATGCCTGGGCCTTCCTCTGGGACCCCTGGAGGCTCTGGATGCTGCAGAGGACTTGTTTGCCTTGCTTGTTGCCACTACACACCACACATTCAGATGGTTGAGACGTCAACCTGGTTACTTTGCAAATGTTTACGTTTTCAGTGACTTAGGTTTGCGTGCACATTCAACACACATCTACAGTCCCTTCATAAGGTACAGGCAGCTCAACAGGTAATGAGTCTGTGAAGGCAGTTATATGTGACAGGGATGCAAAGATTGCCCACACAAACACCTCATGGGAAGGTTGGCACGTTGGGCAGCAGGTTGGTATCCCATGGTCTCTGCCTAGGTTGGTCCTTCCAAGACGGAATCCTCAGGGCCATGGGATGCCCTGGAGTACTGCGATGGTGGGGTCAATTTTAAGCTTCTATTTGTAGCAGTGTGGAGGCACAGGCCCATGAGGGTGAGACCTCAGGTGGAGGCTGTCCCTAGCCTTTAAGAGACTGGCAATGAGGTCATGAACCTCTGCAGCAGGCATGGAGAGGCCACGAGCCAAAGAGAAACTTAGTTTCCAGCCAAATTGGTGACATCTAAGGTGCCAGAGGGAACTGCCAGGGATAAATTGGAGGCCAAGAAGGAGTATACCATTACAAATTGGGCTGTGTGGTCACTGGACAGGACTGGGATGCTTCGTGATGCTCATTCATGGAGGTGAACCCAGGAGACATGGAGACTGGAAAGCTGGTGTAGATATTCCATGTGGTGCTTCCTACAGGTTTTAGAAGCATGAACTGCTTGGTGTCCTCCCTGGACAAATGCCATGTGTATGGAAGTACTACAGCGTGGCCCAGAAGAACTTACAGCACTCTGAGAGCAGTGATTCTCTCAGTGGGAAAGAAGAAGCGGACTAGGGAGGAGTCAGAGAGGGCTCTTTTTTTCTTTTAACAAAATTTACTCTGATTTTCAAATTATACATTTTAATCTTTATTTTACTTATTTATTATTCTTTAAAATTTATTTATTTTGATTCATTGAACACAAATGGAGTACAGCTATTGTTTCTATGGTTGTGCACAAAGTAGAGTCACACCATCTGTGCATTCATACATGTACACAGGGCAATAATATCGTCTCATTCTGTTATTATTATTACCCACCCCCACCCCAACCCCACCCCCCCCTTCCCTCTATGCAATCTATCCTTCCTCCATTCTTGCCTCCCTTCCACCCCACATTATGCATCATCATTCACTCATCAGAGAGATCATTCGGCCTTTGGATTTGGGGGATTGGCTAATCTCACTTAGCATGACAGTCTCCAACATCATCCATTTACCTGCAAATGCCATAATGTTATTCTTCTTTATGGCTGGGTAATATTCCATTGTGTATATATATCACAGTTTCTTTATCCTTTCATCTATTGAAGGGTATCTAGGTTGGTTCCACAATCTAGTTATTGTGAATTGAGTAGCTATGAACATTGATATGGCTGCATCACTGTAGTAATCTGATTTTAAGTCCTTTGGGTACAGGCCAAGGAGTGGGATAGGTGGGTCAAATGGTGTGTCCGTTCCAAGTTTTCTAAGGAATCTCCACACTGCTTTCCAGAGTGGCTGCACCAACTTGCACTCCCACCAGCAATGTGTGCATGTACCCTTTTCCCCACATCCTCGCCAACACCTGTTGTTGCCTGTATTCTTAATAAAAGACATTCTAATGATTTATTATTTTTTTAATGTGGTGCTGATGATCAAACTTAGTGCCTCACCCATGCCAGGCAAGTGCTCTGCCAGTGGGGTCGTAACCCCAGCCCTCCACTTTTTTTTTTTTCTCTCTGTATCTGTGACATTTTATTCCTTTAAAAAAGTCTGAAGCTAAATGTGGAAAATGTAAATATGTTAGATCTGCACGATGGGTGTTAGTCTCTGTCCTACTTTGTATGTCTTAGAATTTTTGAAGAGTACTGATGCCCATCCTCCCAGGGGCAGCCTTGTACCTGACTGTCCTTAACAGCTTTTTCCAGGCTGTGCCTCATGGGACTCGCAGAGACACCAGGCTGTGCCACTCTGCTCCCAGCGTCGCTGTTCGTCAGTAGTCAGCCAGGTACAGTGTCCATTTCTTTGGAAGAAACCAGAGCTCTTAGGGATGTCTCTACTTGTTCTTCCAGAAGCTGCATGGGGGTGGGGGGAGGTGTGGGAACCAGAGGCTGGATGAGCCCAGATTGGAGCCTAGGTGCGTGCACTCTGCAGCACAGGGGGTGGGAGTACTAAGTCTGCCCCAGGATCAGTACTAGGTGCATTTATAGTGTCTCCTGCTTTTTACCTGCTTTGGGTCACTTCAACCCAAGCAGAGTTAAAGTGTGTGCAGCCAATGTGAACCAGCAAACCTTTGGTTGGGCCACCTATACTGATTGTTCAGAAGACATTTATTAATCCTCTACTGTATGGCAGGGATACTACATCTGGTCTGGCCGGAGGCATGTTTGACTGCTCCTAGTAGCAGCAGTGTGGACATGAAGTTTTCAGCCGTTCAGAGAACTAGGGTCAATGAGACAAGGGTCAACCACTGAGAGGGCAGACTTTGGCAGACCTGGCTCGAATCCCAGCTCTGCCCCTTGCCCACTTGAACAGGTGGCCTGACCTCTGGGAAGCAGCGGCAATCAATGCCTGTACCATAAGGAGGCAGGAGTGTCTTATCACCATTTTACAGATGAGAAAACTGAGGCAGACTCAGAATTTGCCTTATAAAACTAATTTTTAGTCTTAAGAGTCAGGTTAGCGGTTCCCTTGGGGAAGGAGTTGGGGGTGAGGGTGGCAGTCAGGAAAGGACATGAGGGAGCATCTGGGTACTGGAATGTTTTGTTCCTTAACCTGGGTGGCAAGCATGTGGCTATATTCATTTTATGATAACTTTTGTTTTATCAGAGCAAATGTTTATTTTTAAAAATACTTCCCCTGAGTGCACAGCTTATAGCATGAACCAAGATTGAAACCACCTTTTCTGTGACACCCTTCAGCCTCCCTGACAGCTGTTAAGACTGTACTCCACAATCTGAACCGTAAAGAAGGACCCCTTGAGCAGTTGCCCCAGCTCAGTTTCTTTTTTGTTATCACAAAACAGACCATGGTATAGATCCTTAGTCAGTTTTCTGTTGCTATAAGTAAATGCCACAGACTGGGTGATTTTTTTTTTTTTTTTTTGGAACCAGGGATTGAACTCAGGGACACTCGGCCACTGAGCTACATCCCCAGCCCTATTTTGTATTTGATTTAGAGACAGGGTCTCACTGAGTTGCTAAGGGCCTCACTAAGTTGCTGAGGCTGGCTTTGAACTCTCGATCCTCCTGACTCAGCCTCCCAAGTAGCTTGGATTACAGGTGTGTGCCACCAAGCGCAGCAGACTGGGTGATTTTTAAAGAGTAGAGGTTCACTGAGTTCATGGTTCTGGAGGCTGGCACCAGCTCTGATGAAGGCCTTGCTGCCTCATAACATGGTGGAGTACGTCACATGATGAAAGGGAGAAATCCTGCTGGCTTGGGTCTCTTTTCCTCATAAATCCACTAATGCCATCATGGTGGCTTCACCTTCATGACTTTTTCTAACCCTAATTACCTCCCAGAGGTCCCACCTCCAAATGCCATCAACTGTGAGGAGAACATTTCCCAATATTAATTCAGGAGAACACAAACCATGGCAGTCCCACTGAGCAGCTTTTCCCAGTGGCTTCCTGGATCTGGTGGTCACTGGCCTGGCAGCATGGAGGGATCTTTGGGCCTAGAAGACACCCATGCCTCACATTTTCTGTCCTCTAGCAGGTATCGACCGGCCTGGCATGCTCTGCAGTTTCCGGATCCCTGGTGCGTGGTCCTGTGCGTGGTCACTGAACATCCAGGCAAATAACTGCTTCAGTACTGGTGAGCCCTGGCTGCCTCTCCCAGTGCCCCGAGTGGGCGACTTAACAGACCTTCAGACCCCATCCAGCAGTCCCTCTCCCAAGACTGCCAGAGACCTTAGTCTCATCAACCCTTTTCTGTCTTGCCAGGCTTGTCCCGGCGAGTGCTGTTGACCAATGTGGTGACAGGACACCGGCAGACATATGGGACCAACAGTGATATCTTGACCCAGCAGTTTGCTATCATGGTTGGTTGGATTGGAAAGGTTGTCAGAGGAAGTTCTCCTCACAGTGGAAAGTTTGTTGGAGTCAAGTTGGATTCCCTGGTGTAGCATCTCATCCTCCTCCCTGTGTTACAGGGGAAGTAAGAGTGTCAGACAGGATTAATGGGTTACTGTGTGACTGTGTCTGAGCTGAGTGAAAGTTGGCTGATCCACCAAGGCCTGCCTAAACTGGCTTTCTTCAACTTCCTGTTTAAAAGAATTGTTAGCAGTTCTTGAGTATTTGAATTAGCCCACAGGACAAATCATTTTCAAAATGTTGGGGCTGGAGGTGTCGTAGCAGTGGTGGAGCACTTGCCTAGCATTGTGAGGTCCTGGGTTCCATCCCCAGCACCTCAGAAATAAAATGTGTAAGCTATTACTGATTCATAGCAATTACTCATACATAGTTTTCAAGTTGTACATTTAAAAATGAAAATTTGAGCTGAGCACAGTGGCACACATCTGTAATCCTAGCAACTTAAAAACCTGAGGCAGGAGGATCTCAAGTTCAAAGCCTGAGGCAGGAGGATCTCAAGTTCAAAGCCAGCTTCAGCAACTTAGTGAGGCCCTAATCAACTTAGCAAGATCCTGTCTCTAAATAAAAAATAAAAAGGGTTGGGGATGTGGCTCAGTGGTTGAGTGCTCCTGGGTTCCATCCCTGGTACCAAAACTCCCTGTGACTCAGGAGGCTAAGGCAGGAGAATCACAAGTTCAAGGCCAGCCTCAGCAACTTAGTGAGGCTCTAAGCAACTCAGTGAGACCCTGTCTCTAAATAAAATACAAAATAGGGCTGGGGATGTGGCTCAGTGGTGGAGTGCCCCTGGGTTCAATCCCCAGTACCAAAAAAAAAAAAAAAAAAAAAAAATGTGCCGTCCCTATTTAAAGGGTGGAGGAGGGAGTCTGCTGACCTGCTTCAAGCAGGAAGTACAGAGTTGGTCATTCAGACCCCCTCGGCCATCTCCCTTCTTACGGGGACCACATGCCTAACCTAATCTCCACTTTAATACCACATGCTCCTCACCAAAGACCTTGTTGGAGACAGGGTACTGTCACTTGTGCTTCAGTGAGAGAGACCTAAGGGGACAGTGGGACCACCTCCAAGCACCTGTGGGCTCCCCACAAGGACACTGGAGGAGACATAGGGTCCAGTTCTTCTGCCTTCTCAAAAGAATTTCTCCTCCCTTCTACGTCCCACTGACCCAACTTCACTGCACCAGAGGCTGGGTTAGGGAGGGGAGAGAAGATGAGACTCAGGTGGACACACCCTTCCCAGCCTCAGGGAGGGGCGTTTGCCGCGGGCACTGAAGCGTCCCTCTCTCCACAGACTCCTTTGCTATTTAATGGCTGTCGTTCTGGGGAGATCTTTGCCATTGATCTGCGTTCTCGAAGTCAAGGCAAGGGCTGGAAAGCCACTCGCCTGTTCCACGACTCAGCAGTGACCTCTGTGCAAATCCTCCAGGAAGAGCAATACCTGATGGCATCAGACATGGCAGGAAAGGTAGAGGAACTCTGACATCCTGAAGCCTCAGGAGCTTGTGGCCCAGGACCCTGCCACACCAAGGGGTTTTGTAGGCAAGCCCCTCGTACCAGGACACCAGGCAGGAAGACGTTACAGGGTCTCGGGTGGGGAATTCCTTTATTGCCTTCATGACCTTAGTCTGGCTTAAACGTGAGAATCTGATCACATGATTTTGATGGCTTAGGAGTTACAGGTGTAGATCTTCATAACCTGAAGAGGCCACTGGAGACCAAACTTTTTCCCACAGATTAAGCTGTGGGACTTGAGGACCACCAAGTGTATAAGACAGTACGAAGGTCACGTAAATGAATATGCCTACTTGCCCCTGCATGTACACGAGGAAGAAGGAATCGTGGTGGCAGGTGGGTACTCGGAGGAGGACAGATTTCATCTCATCAGTATCTCTTAGGGCACCAGCAACTTAAGCAACAGGAGAGGGAAATGAATCAAAACCAGAATTTCATAATGAAGTCTGTGGACAGTGGCATGGGGAGACTAGAGGGGAAGTAGGGCTGGAAGTAGTTTAAACAGCAGCGTTTGGACAGTGCCTATGTCAGTGGGCAAACGTTGTGATGGGCAGGTAAGGTGCAGCAAGACAGCAGCTGGAGGACCTGGGTTGGGGATGCAAGTCCATTCCTCAGGTCAGCATAATATCCCATCATGCACTGTCCTATCTGAAAACTTGTTCCCATCCTTTCTAGTATTGCCCTTCAACACCTTCCAGAATCTATACAATGGAAGCAGCTGTCTAGCTACAAAGTCTCCTTGAAAGGAGTTGTAGGTTTATTGTAGGTGATACTCTTTCTGGGCCATAGACTATGGTGGCACAAAGATCAGTGTGTTTAACATGCGAGACAATAGACCCTTGGCTAATATGAAGGAATGTGCTTTCAGTCTTCATGAATCCTCACATTTGCACATGTTCCTACAAGTATTTACTCCCCATAAAACTTACTGTGACTAAGCAATATCACTTTTTAGAACTTTCTTAGATTTATTTACTGTTCTCATCAATACCAACATTTAGCTTCCTTTTTAAATTGATTTTCTGTAAGTTTTCATCTTAAAAGATTTTTCTGTGTGCTGGGTAATAGGGAGGAGCTAAGTTTTTTTATTTTGTAGTACCAGGGATTGAACCCATGGTGAGCTGCCACGGAAACACCTCAGCTCTTTTTTTTTCTGAGACAATATCTTGCTAAGTTGCCTAAGCTGGCCTCAGGCTTGCAAACCTCCTGCCTCAGCCTCCTGAGTTTGAGGGATCATAGGCATGTGCCATGGTGCCCACTCTGAGCTAAGCATTAGTGAGAGGC
This sequence comes from Glaucomys volans, assembly GCA_020662805.1. NCBI lineage: Eukaryota > Metazoa > Chordata > Mammalia > Rodentia > Sciuridae > Glaucomys > Glaucomys volans. Next base: position 508,715 of record JAJEJO010002384.1, on the reverse strand, counting down.
AGATACAGGTAGGCCACTAACTGCAGTATAAACTGCATCCTGAGTTCATCCTTGACTGAGGTGGCATCTGTGGTCTTAGAGACTTGAGTGGTTGGAATGAAACCCATGGCTGCCAAAGGCCCACCCTACTCCTCCTGATCACCTGGAGCATGTATCACATCTGCTGCTGCCATAACCATGGTGTCAGTGTCACATTGCTTAGAACTTAGAGCCCTGAAGACTTTAACTTGGATTATGAACTTGACCTGTTAAACTAGAAAAAACTCAGGAAAGAGCTATCATCTGATTTGTCCCCAGGATGTAATGAAATTGAGAGATCTTCCTGGCTAGCATTTCATAAAAAGGAAACCAGGCGTGGTGGTGCACGCCTGTAATCCAAGCAACTCGGGAGGCTGATCCAGGAGGATCACGAGTTCAAAGCCAGCCTCAGCAACTTAGTGAGACCCTGAGCAACTCAGTGAGACCCTGTCTCTAAATAAAATACAAAATAGGGCTGGGGATGTGGTTCAGTGGCCGAGTGTCCCTGAGTTCAATCCCAGGTTCAAAAATAAATAAATAAAAAAAAAAGAAACCAGATTCCTGTCATAGACAGGTGGGCTGGGCTCCCATCTGAACAGCCTTCTGACACCAAGTGAAGCAGAATCCCCACCTGAGAGCCAGGAACCTGCTGAGCCACCCGTAGTGTCACAGCCAACCAGTGCAGCTTGTCACATTGAATGCGTGCAACTAGTCATGGTTCTACAGCACTATGGTGACTCATGATTTTGATATGAAAAAGTATATATTAGCAGTAGAAATACATTCTATTAGTATGTTTGTTTGGGCTCACGTAAAATCTGATTTGGTCCTGATAAATGGTAATGGACTGTGATTACATGTACATCGACTTTCCTTGCATTCTCTTGCTAACCTGCAGGGTGCCTTTCTTCTCTCCTAGTGGGCCAGGACTGCTACACGAGAATCTGGAGCCTCCATGATGCCCACCTGCTCAGAACCATACCTTCCCCACACCCCACTTCCAAGGCTGACATCCCCAGTGTGGCCTTCTCTTCTCGACTTGGAGGCCCCCGGGGAGCACCAGGGCTACTCATGGCCGTCAGGCAGGATCTTTACTGTTTCTCCTACAGCTAATTCTGTAGGGGGCAGCCTGCAAGCCTGCAGAAGTAGGAATTTAACTTAAAGGAGTAAAGAGTGCTTTATTTCCCTCTCTGATGAGGGCTGCCCTTTTTTTCCCCTCCTCTTTTTGCCCTTGCCCTATAATGAGGGCATTTCAAGTGATGCTGTGTACACAGATTGCACCTCTCTGGCTGCTAGGGGCAAGGCGCTAAGTGTTCCGCGTGGATACACCAGGAAAGTTGTCACAGTTCAGTTGTGAGCTCACGGCTTGAAAGTCCTTTTCATAAAAGGTTCTTTCTTACATCCTTTTCCTGTTGAAATCCTCCAAATGGTTAGTTCCCCTTCCTTTTTTTTTTTTTTTTTTTTTTTTAACAAAAATGACTTCTTTCCTAAGGACTAAAGATGGGCAACAACTAAATTAAAGCTGCTTTTACCAAAAGTCCTGTGGAGAAGCCTGCCAATGAGATTGGTGAATCTGGGTAGTCAGTACCTGGGTCCCAGGAAGGCCGAGGTGTCCTTGAAAACACCAGCAGGGTTAAAAAGGAAAAGGCAGGTCATGTCCCCGAGTCTCTACAGAGTAGACAGACCTCAGGTGACTCAGTGGATCTCTGAGATTCTCCTTTTGTTAGCAGTCAGACATTGGAAGGGAAGATGGATCTCTTTAAATGCTAGTTTTAAATGTCCTTAACGTGCCTTTACTGAGATACCTTCCAGAATGTAGGGGAATATAATGTTAACAGAGTCAAAGACAATTTGCTCTGACTTTCTGTGATTTCAGAGCTGCATTTTGTAAAATGCTTATACAGTGTTGAAAAGCCTTTCTACCAACCAATAAAGTAGGAAAACCATGGTGTGGCATGTTGCTTCTGATAATGTCTAAAAGATCATGATGCTTGAGCTGCTGTGGCAGCAATTTAGCTTCAGTGAAGTCTCTGCTCAGATCTTGGATAAGAGAAAGAACAGCTGAGACCAGCTTTAGTAGCTATGCTGGAGAGCTTCCCGCTGCCCTCAGGCCCACTCTGCTCTGCGCATGCGTATTCCAGGAGACTGACCTCTGGACTCCAGGGCTCCCTGAACCCCAGAGGCCAGGGCAGGTCAGCCAGTGGGAAGAACCAGCAGAAGAGCAGAGGGCAAGAGGACATTAAGATGGGCTCGTTCATTCCCTGGCTCCCTTCTGTTGGGCCGTGGGCAGTTGTGACCAAAGGCCACAGCTTCAATTGGAACACAGCTCTTTGGGTTCCAGTAAGTTTGTCTCTGGCACTTGACGGTTACTAGTCCCAGGATGCTTCACCAAGTGAATTCTTCTGTTATCCTGTTGAATGTTCCATGTACTTCCCGCCAGAGCCCTAATAGCTTACAGAGAACCAAATCCAGAAAATGAGTGAGAATCTCAATTGGTTATGTAATGTTGAACTACAAGTTATATTTTTAGTGTCCACATTTTATAAGGAACTTCTCCCTATTTGATTTGATCCCTATAACCCATAAAGGAGGCAGGACAATAGTAGTAATATAAAATTAGCATCACTTTACAGACAAATCAGAGTTCATGGTATAGCTTGATGGGTGAACATGTGCTTAAGATGCACAAGGCCCTGACTTCACTTGAATCGAAGTTGTTCCAATACCAAAGACAGTTCTCTTTAGAGATCATAATCTGAGCAAAGGCACATGAATCCCAAAGAAGCCCAGGGCAGCCAGATTTGAGGTGACTTATTGGCTAGGAAATTCTTTTAGCCTCTTTTAGTTGTTGTCTCTTCAGGACATTGAAGGGCATAGACTAGGAATGAGGCCAGAGCCTTAGAAATTTTTTTTTTTTTTTTGAGACTTAGAAGGAATTTAGGGTGGAACTAAAGGTGTCAGCATGATAAGGTAGCAGTTGGAAACATGGTGGATGTTATCAGTCACTGGCCCTTTGTTTTTTGGGGTGCTGGGGATTGAACCCAGGGCCTTGTGTTTGCGAGACAAGCACTCTACCAACTGAGCTATATCCCTAGCCCTTCACTGGTCCTTTATATTGGTGGACTCCAAGCACTGAGACTTGTCTACTAACAGGAAAATTACTCTGGTCACATGTAGTGCCCAAGTCTGATAGCTTTTCTGGTACTGGGGATTGAACCCAGGGGTGCTCAACCACTAAGCCACATCCCTGGCCCTTTTTTTATATTGTATTTAGAGACAGGGTCTGAGTTGCTTAGAGCCTTGTTTAGTTGTTGAGGCTGGCTTTACAACTTGAGATCCTCCTGCATCAGCTTCCCGAGCCACTGGGATTACAGGCACATGCCACCATGCCAGTGTTGTGGTAGTTTAAGAAAATAAGATTTTTAAAAGGCACCAAGTCCAATTTAATAAAGGTAGAACTCAGATTATCTACAGTGACTAAAACTGATTCCATTAATGACAAGGATATACAAGCTGATTTTCTCTCCCTGAGTGATGGTAGTTCTCAAGCTGAAAAAGCAAATATGGTTGCAAAATTACCATTAGGTCAGAATTTTTTAACAAGTGGAAGCTTAGCTCTTGTGGTAGAGGCTAGACCAAGTTGACTATTGTCCTTGTCATGAAAATCTGTGGACAACAGAAAAGTTTAGACACAAAGCTAAGCCCACCTGACAACAGTAGAAACCTTGGCTTTTCAACTCTCCTCTTGTGGAAAAAACCCTGTCCTTATCTGGAAATGGAAGAGAACTCACAACCTCTAAGAGGATGGAAACTTAAGGAGAGAAGTTCCACAGTGCCGTGGCCACAGGCCTGCCTGGAACCAGACAACACAAGTCCCGCTTGCCAGGCAGCTCTGGGCCTCTGAACCTGAGCAGTGTCCACTGTAAAACATAAACATCAAGGACTGCCTGCCTTGCCGCATGGTTGAGGACTAGCAACCTTATAAAGCTCCCAACAGTGCCTGTAATGGGCAACTAAATGCTGGTTCTCTTGGCTCTCCTGGCTTTTCCAATTCCCAAATAATTCAACCAGTCAAATTAAGCCCAAGGGATGTGTGAGCCTCCCAGTGGGTTCCACTGCTTAGACCACTTAGTTTAGCCACAAGCTGAAACTTGTAGTTACGGCTCTTGTTAGGTTCCCAGCGACCTTCACCTATAGTGCTCACAGTTATTGAAAATGTTTATGGAGCAATGGCATAAACCAAGCAAGGGCGGGGGAATGATCTGCGCTATTCGATATCAGGACGGTGCTTACTCCTGGGGGTAGGGGTGGACGGGAAGTCCCTAGAGTCTCAGCGATGTTTTTAAATCTGGGTGCTGGTTGGTTTTGTGGTGGCGAGTTGGAGAAAATTAAGATGAGCCAGTCTTTTCCCCACCTTTGCTTTAAGCCTGCATTTACCTCATCAATTTTTTTTTTTTCTTTTTGTGGTGCTGGGGACTGAACCCAGAGCCTTCTGCTTGTAAGGCAAACACTCTACCAAGTGAGCTATATCCCCAGCCCCTACCTCATCAATTAAAAAAAAAAAAAATACTTTTAGCTGTAATGGACTCAATATCTTTTACTTATTTATTTATATGCAGTGCTGAGAATCAAGCCCAATTCCTTGCACGTACTAGGCAAGTGCTCTACCACTGAGCCACAACCCCAGGCTACTACTATGCCATCAATTTAAGACTGGGATTATACTCTTACAGACTTAAGAACCTTCTATTTGACACTGGTACCCTTCCTCTCCACTGACTGAACTAGCATAGAAAAGGACTTTAGAAGTTTTTCTGTGATTTCTATTAAAGAGCCTCACAAAGGTGATGGGCTAGAAATGTCACTACCATTGCTAGACATTCAATGCTCAGGGTCAGGGGTGCTCCAGCTTGACAACAGAACCACCGACCAGGTCTAATGGGGTCACCACCTTTCGCATCTCCCCAAACCCTCCCTCTCCTGTCCCACTCACCCAAAAAAAGAGGAAGGGTGGAAGGAAAGGAGAAAAAAAAATGAAGGAAAGGGACAGACCAGTGTCAGTGGCCACCAAGAATAGGGATATGGTGGATGACACAGGAATTAGATAAGGCAAGGGAAGTTCCACATTCAGTGATTTTTTTTCAACGCTTCCATAGGTCACTAGTAACACCTATATTAAATCTTTGGGGTTTTTTGTTTTTGAGGTGCTGGGGATTGAACCCAGGGCCTTGTGCTTACGAGGTAAGCACCCTACCAACTGAGCTATATCCCCAGCCCCTATTAAATCTTTAAATCAGGAGTAGCACCCAGTCTTTTCTGAGAGGATTCCCCCCCAAGACCCTGGCATAATGGCTACCAAAGGGGAACCCAAGTAGTTAAAAAGCTGCTGCCACTGAGCCACGCAATCCGCACTTGGTACGTGCCAGCCTAGCTCAGCCTCATTACAGGTGTCCCCTGCCTTCACTTAACCTCCACCCTGCTGTGACAAGGCCTGAGGAACTCATCTGTGCTATTTGATCTCGGGACAGTGGTGACAACTTGTGGAGTCCTCTAGTCGCTACGAAGTTCTGTCCCCAGATGGCAAACTGATGTGGGGCAAGTTGTCTTATCTGCCCAACAGCTGGGGGAAAACAGTCTGTAGTTATGAGATTAAAACCCACTCTGCGTGATAATGGTTTTGTGGCATTTGCTTATACTTTTTCTAGGACAAAGCACTTATTTGTCAGAGTAATAAGTGAAGCATTTGCAGGCAGCACTACCACTCCAGATATAGGTCTCTCACTTGGCACCTGCTCTGCAAGCCACCAGATACTTTCCCATCAACTGAAAAAAGAGGCTGAACAAGATTTACTGGAGTTAGAGGAAAGAGTCAGCACAGTCCGTGTTCAGCAGGAAGATTCCTTTATGATGGCAAATTTGATAATACATAGTTCAAGTAGGGCCTCAGTCGCTGGGCCACAGGAGGCAAGAAGGCGCAGGTCTGAAACCAACTCCACTCCAGGGTTCAAGTCTCACGGACACTCAGCCAGGTACGGCCGCCCATGCACCTCCCCAAAGCTCCACCCACCCGCCAGCTCAGTCAGGAACTATGTTGCTTTAATTCTTCTTTTTTGGCCACTGAAGATAAACTCCACCCTGATGAGAGGATTTCAGCACAACAGTCTCTTTCCAGTCATGATAGATATGGATGTCCAAGCTCTGAGGAGAAACATTCATTTGACTTCTCTTGCATGGACCAAAGTAATAGAATTTTTCTTTTATGATCTGTTGAAATATTTATATATACTTTTAAAAAACAACTAACAGTCCATTCTGTGCTCTGTTTCCCTGGAAGGTTTCTCATGATCACCCCTCCAATACCTAGAGGGGTTGTGTGTCTGGAAACAAAGAATTAAGACACTTTAAGCAATAAAAATTCTAGTGCGACACTCAGAAGCAGATGATAGGCTCAGGGGAGGGAAGGAGGGTAGCAGGTGCTTTGATTTAGGAGCAAAGTTCGGCCTTCTAGAAAAGCCTAGTGGAGACAGACGGAAGCATTAACAAGCAGGAAAGGCTGCTGGGGAAGGCCCAAGTCCTTTGGGAATCTCCCCAACTAAAAGGGACGTCACAGCACCTGCATTTGACTTCTCAGGACTGAAGACCCAACCTCTGACCCTCCACACACTCGGGTGACCCGAACAGTAAGCTGGGTGGTCTCTGACTAAAACAGGCTTAATCCAAGAATTGGGATTCGGCTCCCTGAGGCCCAGGCGGAATTCCTTTCAGGCTGCCTTGAGTAGGCATAAGCATTCCTGGGAGGTCCACCACCCAGGCAGCGGAGCGGCCAGAGGGAAAAGCCAGGAAAGGGAGGCTGGCAAGGCCTGGATAGAAGCAGCAAAAGGTGACCAGCAATCCAGTGGCTCTGGACCTGGCTCGACTTTGTGGGGAAGACCTGCTGCCACTGCGACCTCATCCCTGTGGTGGGGACAGACGGGTAAGTCTACGCAGCCAGCAGCAGCCTCAATACACTCCCAAGTTCCTTTCATATGTATATGTCTATATATATATATATATATATATATTTATTTATGTATTTATTATTTTTTAATTGAATAATGCAACGGTTTTGGGTCCATCCCCCTTTGCTGCGAGCTGCTCGGTCCCCTGCCCTGAGGGGTTTATGCGCCTTCGGGCCTGCCAGCAGGCTCACCCCCACTGAGGGAAAGTGGCCCAAGGATGAGGAGAGGAGAGGACACATACCACAACAGGTGACTGGGAGGAGGGCCTACCTCAATGAGACTTTTGTTTCTAACCCTGAGAACCTAAGGAATTGTGAAGGACTCAGAAAGAGGGAGCTGGGGTTAAAGGTCACCGGGCTTTTTATTGCAGTTGAAGCAGACTCGGACAGGATGGTCCCAGCCACGAGAGGGGACAGCCCGGCGGTCATGGGAGCACTCGTCGCAGAAGCCCTGTCCGCAGGCGCGGCAGTGGTGCTTGGAGAGCTTGATGCTGAACTCCTTGCGGCAGCTGTGGCAGTGCAGGATCTCATGGTCGGGCACCCAATAGGCAGGCCTGGCCGCGTCCTTCACCAGCCCTGCAGAGGGAGGAAGGCTGATGGTCAGAACACAACAGACTCTGTACCCCAAGTCCCAACTGGCAAGAAGGCATCTTCAGATACTGACTTGTCATCCACTGCATACACAGTCTCCCATAGTGCTTTTAAAAAATGCAGATGCCTGGACTCTACCCAACCATCCAGATGAGAATCTCAGGCAAGGCACTGATATTTACATACCTATTAAGCTCTCCAGGTCTTGGTCCTGCACCAAGACCCCCTGGAGAACCAGAAAAAAGTCCCAACTCTGAAGCAAGACCTTCATCGAAATCCCAGTTCCACTGAGCACAACTCAACTAGTGGCTGCAGGATTAATAGCAATTGCTTCACTTCTCAGGGGCTTACTCATTCAACAACCTCCTTCCAAGAGCTATTTATGAGGATGGCAAGAAATAACACGTCTAACACACTTGCTGGCTCAGTGAATCTGGTAAGTGAGGTAGCAGGCCATCTGTGCCCAGGGCAGCCCCCACCTCTCCCAGGTGACCCTGAGGGCAGATGCAACCTGAGCTTCAAGCCTGAGCTAATCCATCTAATCCCTCACCCTTGAGTCAAAAGCTCATCATCTGCTCATTTTGTAGGCCACAATGTTTAAGTTTGACCCAAGCTGTTCTCATAACTGCCCACCCAGGAGACGTTGGTCTTTCCCCCACAGCGTGCCAAACAATCCCCAGGCCTGGCCAACCCTGCTGAAGCCCTCCATCCACTGGCAGAGTTTCCCTCCTCTTCCTCCTCCCATCCTAGCTAAAAGGAGCCCTCACATCTGGATCTTAAATGCTAAATTAATAATAGCTTGGCTATTGTAGTACAGACAGCCACAAGTTCTTTAATAAGCCTCCCATCTTCTCCCTTGAATCTAGGCAGGCTTTGACTGACTGGCTGCAACAGAGTACAGAAGACATACCAGTTGGCAGGCCCAGGCAGCTTCTATGTCCTGAAACATTAGCTCTTAAACCCACGAGTCTGCCGGGCGCGGTGGCGCATGCCTGTAATCCCAGCACTTGGGAGGCTGAGGCAGGAGGATCATGAGTTCAAAGCCAGCCTCAGCAACTTAGCGAGGCCCTAAGCAACTCAGTGAGACCCTGTCTCTAAATAAAATACAAAATAGGGCTGGGGATGTGGCTCAGTAGCCGGGTGTCCCTGAGTTCAATCCCTGGTTTCAAAAAACAAAACAAAAAAAACCCACAAGTCACCATTTAAGTCCAACTACTACTGGACACACCACATGAAGTCGTCTTGGGGGAACATGGAGGGGGAGGGGCACTCTGCTGAGCAAAGCTTCCAGTTCCCTTAAGGACTCTGAGGTCAGCTTAGACCTTCAAGACCAGTCCAGCCAGGCACAACGGTGCACCCCTGTAATTTCAGCAACGCAAGAGGCTGAGGCAGGGGTACTGTACGTTTGAGACCAGCCTCTGCAACTTAGGCAAAAACCTAACTCAAAATAAAAATTAGAAAGGGCTGGAGGGGCTAGGGCTATAGCTCAGTAGCAGAGCACTTGCCTAGCACATGTGAGGCACTGGGTTTGAGCCTCAGCACCACATACAAATAAATAAATAAAATAAAGGTACACTGTCCATCTACAACTGCAAAAAAATTTTTTTTAAATTAAAAAAGGGGGGGGTTGGAGATATGACTCATTGCCCCTGGATTCAACCCCCCAGTACCAAAAAAAAAAAAAAAAAAAAACCCAACAACAACAACAAAAGATGAGTCCAGCTGCCATGCTGAAATATCACATAGTAACTTTAGACAACACTACCAGGAGCCCAATAATTACCCTTTTGTGACTTCTAGACCCACACAGTTTTAAGACATAAAATGGCTACTAACAGGCCTCTACATTTCAAGGTAGTGTGATAGGCAGCAAGAGAAATGTAAGAGGGAGGGCTCTAGGAACAAAGAGAAAACCTCTAAGAGATGCTGCAGAAGCAAGCAAATGTAAAATTGGAATTTGATTTTTTTTTTTTTTTTTTTTTGTGGTGCTGGGGATTGAACCCAGGGCCTTGTGCTTGCAAGGAAGGCACTCTACCAACTGAGCTACATCCCCAGCCCTGTAATTGGTTTCTTGATGTCCAACTCAATCTAGTCTTCCAAGCCTTTGATAAATCAATGACAACCCAGAGTACCCCACAAAAATGCTCACCCCACATCCTTTACACCCAAGACAGACACTGTCAGGCCCACCTAGTGGTATGTCAATTGCTGTCACCACAGCTCCCAAGGTGTTCTGCACAGCCTCGCCCACCTTCCGAGCGATGAGTGTTCCACCTTCATCGTCTGCCTGTGTCTCGGTAACATCTGTGGGCAATGATAAAGGAAAAGATGTTGCCTTAGCCATCTACCAAATGGAAAACTCAGGGCCACAGCAGAGTTCTTTGGATTCATCTCTTTGAACCACAGTGATTGCAAATGTCTGGGCTAGGGGCCAGGTCAGCCCAGACCCTGAAGTGGGATGACGTCTGTTATCATTTACCTCCAACCTTTGAAACTATTTCATAACCTTCTCTTAAAGTAAGCCAGACAGGTTCTGTAAGCATGACCTAGAACCTTCTCCAGGAAGAGGACTCAGTTGAAGCCATCCCTGATAAGCACTGCAGGCTTTGCAGGATTCGACAGCAATGTGTGTATCCCCACTTCCCTCAGAAGTATCTCTGTGGCTCAAGAGCTAGGCCTCCAGTAGGCAGGGGCAATCTGATCTGTCAGCCAGGTTCAAACTCTATCCCCCCAGGAATGGCACTCACAGAACCCTGCTAACAAAGAGCTTAAGGAGGACCAAGAAAGTAGCTCAGCGGTAGAGCACTTGCCTAGCATGCATGGGGCACTGAGTTCCATCCCCAGTACCAAAAATGAAAAAAATAGAGCTTTAAGGATGACTGGCTGTGCCAACAAATCAGCTGCTCTCAGAAGAGTGATGTGGTTAGGAACTGGGTTGGGTAGCAGGAGTCTTGTCCCAACACCCAGTGAACAGGAAGGAAGATGGTCCCCCTTCACCCTTGCAGCTCCCAGGCCCCACGTTACCTAACTGGACATTCCTGGAATCGTAGCAGTTGTCACACACTCGCACGGGTGCAGGTCCCCAGCCCCGCTCAGGCACTGGCCGGGTCTTGGATGAGCAGCTGTCGCAGAAGCCCTCCCCACAGGCCCGGCAGTGATGCTTAGTGTCATTGTCTTTAAAGGACGTTGCACACTTGTTGCAGCTCTGTTTCAATCCAAAACACAACAGAGGGGCAGGAATCATATATGTCTGTCAGCTGATACAACACTGGCAGGGCAGCAACTCAGGGAGGTAGATTGTATCTCTGTCAGGACCCAAAATTTCTAGTAATAATAGTTATCTGAACATGGAAAGGATGGGGAGTGTTTCCTGTCAAGAGGGAAACGAGCTGAAGCTCGAGGGTACCTAGAGATTTATGTATCAAGTCAAGATGACCCTCCTTTCTCCAGATTCTCTTATCTATGGCCTCAACTATCTGAGCAATAGTAACTGACTCTCATAGGTAGGGAAACTCTAACCCACCACAAAGAAAAGACTTGCAGATATTGGGGAATGAAACCGACCAAATTATGGCACATACAAATATTTAGCAACAAATCCCATTATTAAGTATAATCATAATGCACCAATAAAAAAAGAAAATATTTGCAAAACAACACAAAAGGAAATCGGTGATCAAAGAAGAAACTGCCTCAAAGCTCCTACCCATTCCAATACTCTTGGCAATAACTGTACTGGGAGGAGAACTGCTCCTCCTTCACTGAACCAGCTTAGCACTGGGCCAAGTGCTGCAAGAAAGATAGGCTGTTCCAGGGATGAAGGGGCATCCTGTCACACCATACCAGGATTTGGGAGTTGGGCCTCCAGTAGGCAGGGGCAATCTGGTCTGTCAGCCAGGAAGTCACAGCTTTGGTGGGCCCAAGGCTTAGCTCAGACACCGACTGAGCCATGAAGTTCATCCCGTCTAACAAGCGCTGGGCAGCATTGTTGTTGTCCTTCAGAAACCCATCAGTCTGGAATGAAAATGCAGGATGCCATCATGCTGAGTGAAGGAAGTGAAAGGTAGAAGGGAGGGGTCCCTGGTGCCAACTCAGAACTATGAACTCCATGACAGGGGAGAATGGAGAATCTATGGCTTCTAGGCAATGCTGCACCCAAACAGCACTGACTTATTCTTGTTGAAATGACCATAAGACTTGCTGCACAGCTGTTTAACTCAGGATTTATTTCACCTGTACAGAATAGGAGGGAACGCTTTCTCCATGAACCTTCTCACCCCAGGCTAAGTTAGGAACCCCTCCTTCCCAACTCCTCTAATACCTACCTACCTCTAGAAATCCTATTTCTGCGTAAGTACAATATCTATTATGTATCTGACTCCCTGCTGCTATCTAGCACATTTCTGAGAACACAGTACTATACAACCCATATTGAAATAGTGAATGAATGCATGAATGAATGAGCAGACACATAAAAAGTAATATATTCTCCTAATCCCAAAGACTATGAGAGAAGCAGCCTAAGAGTAAACTACTATACCACTGTTTTCCTGGAATAGAAACTATCTCACCATTTTACTTCCTCATTTTTAGGTCACATTAAGTCCTTAGGATAGGATAGCCTGGATCATCAAGACCATTTGGCCAAGGATGTGGGCTCCATAAAGAAAACTACACTACAATAACAAATATCAGTGGGCCCAGAAATTGGGGGTGGGGAGGGAAGGAAAATAAGGGAATTCTCAGTTTCATGTAACTGTAGTATCCAGGAAAGCTCAAAGATGGATTGGCAGGTAAAAATGGGCTAGAGTTTGGCTCTGGAATGTTCCCCAAAGGCCCACATGCTAAAGATTGGTCCCCAGGTTGGTTTTATTGGGTGGTGGATACTTTTTAAAAGGTAGGGCACAATGTGAGGTTTTAGGTCACTGGGAGCATGCCCGTGTGGGATGCTGGTTTCTTTTCCTGGCCATGAAGTAAATGGGATTCTCCTATCACAATGTACTGTACCACCACTGGCCCAAAGCAACAGGGCCAAGTGGTCACAGACTGAAACTGAACCAAAGTAAAACTTTCATCTTATAACTCCTGCCCAAGTAATCTTCCTGAATAGCTAGGAATATAGGAACACACTACACCTAGATGTGAATAGTAATTTGATGTAGTAGAATGGAAGTACCACATCACTGCCTCCTAAACAGGTCTGTTTTTACAAAGCGTTGAATTCAATGTCAAATTAAAAAATAGTAATTAAAGGTCTGCAAATATTCCACTTCCTAGAATATTCTTCAAGAAAATTTTCTAGAACAAAGAAATGACTTTCTTACATAAAAATGGTACTAAAACATTTTTGTTGCTGATAAAAAAAATCGTAAAGAACATAAATGTCCAAAAATAAGGAAATGGTGAATCCAATTACAGCCTTAGACAAAATAAATCATGGCATGAGAAAAAGGCAGAAAAACTGAATTTAAATCACAATCATGGCTGGGGTTGTGGTTCAGTGGTTAGAGCGCTTGCGTAGCATGTGTGAGGCACTGGGTTCAATTCTCAGCAGCACATACAAGTAAATGAATAAATAAAGGTCTATCAACATCTTAAAAAAATTTTTTTTTAAAAAAATCACAATCGTGCTGGGCATAGTGTCACATGCCTATAGTCCTAGCTGTGCTTAGGAGGCTGAGACAGGAAGATGGCTTGAGTCTGTAAGTCTCAGATCAGGACAGGCAACTCAGAAAGTTTCTATCTCTAAATAAAAGAATAAAAAGCCGGGCATGGTGGCGCATGCCTGTAATCCCAGCACTTGGGAGGCTGAGGCAGGAGGATCAAGAGTTCAAAGCCAGCCTCAGCAATTTAGCGAGGCCCTAAGCAACTCAGTGAGACCCTGTTTCTAAATAAAATATAAAATAGGGCTGGGGATGTGGCTCAGTGGTAGAGTGCCCCTGGGTTCAATCCCCAGTACCAAAAAAAAAAAAAAAAAAAAAAAAGAATAAACAGCAAAAAAAATAAGTCACTACATTTATAAAAACATCTGCATATGGAAAATGAGAGAGAACATGAAAAATGAAGCTTTGTTTGCCAAAGGAGAATGACAGATTAAATTTTAGCTTACTTCATTTAAAGTTGTGCTCCTACCATTTATGCAAGAAGAAATTAAAACAATGAAAAAGCTGAAACAGGAAAGGCTTCCAGATCTTCTTGCCTTTCTACACCACCCATGTTTTGAAATTCATGGCTGACTTTCCTTCTAAACAAGCTCCACTTCTCCCAACACATGAATAACTGAGCAAAACAAGAGGAAGGAGGAAAAATCCACAGAACAGTTCTTACTCCAGGCCACACATGTACAATCTCTGTCCGCACCACGGTATCCACAGGATCTTGGTTCCCAAACCAGTATTGCCGGCTGCGATAGACCACGCCACAGTTAGGACATTCGATCACATACCTACAAGGGAGGCAAATAAAGTGTTATCCACTCAGGCCCTTGTGAGACAAACACCAACAAACCTTTAGCTATGTTGTTTAAACTCACCCAGACCAGGCATATTTTGCGAGACCCATCCAGGGAGAGTCGGTGGAGGCAGATGTTTTGGGCACTACGCTGACTTCCTTGCCTCTCTCATAGCAGGCCTGCAACATGGAGCACTCTGCCAGCTTATTCTAGATATACCAGCCCCATGGCTTCTTTGATTCCCCCATCCCCCCCAAAACATACTGGTTGAGGGTTACAAACCCCACTTAGCACCTAAGTAGATTTGTTTCTCTAAAGAAGCCAGTGCCCTGAGTGATAATAACATGTGTACCCAGCCCAGATCTAAAACCTTGGCTCTAAATTATATACTTGTCACAGGAGAAATCCATCAAAACTAATTCAGCTGGACACGGTGGCACACACCTGTAATCCCAGTGACTTGGGAGACTGAGATAGACAGGAGGATCCCAAGTTCAAGGCCAGCCTCAGCAACTTAGTGAGACCCCATCTCAAATAAAAAACAAAAAGGGCTGGGGATGTGGCTCACTGGTTAAGCACCCCTGGGATCAATCCCGGATACCCAAAAAAACCCTTAATTTCCTAAAAAGCACTTGGCTCTGAAGAACAATGAACAGTTAATGTACACAATCCTTACAGACAAGCTCAACAGAATGAGGGAGAAATTCACTTAAAAGCAATCATAATTGCTAGGCACAATGGCACAAGCCTGTAATCCCAGCAGCTCCAGAGGCTGAGGCAGGATGACTATGAGTTCAAAGCCAGCCTCAGCAACTTGAGGTCCTAAGCAACTTAGTGAGACCTGTCTCAAAATAAAAAATAAAAAGGGCTGGGGATGTGGCTCAGTAGTAAGCACCCCTGAGTTCAATTCCTGGTACCTAAATAAATAAATGACCATAATTGTGGCTGGAGTTGTGACTCAGTGGTAGACAGGATTCGATCCTCGGCACCACATATAAGTAAATAAAAAAAAAAAAAAAGGTCCTTCAACAACTAAAAAAATTTTTTAAAAAATAAAACATAAATGACCATAATTAATAAATAATATAAAATGACAAAGATATATTCTTTTGAGTACAGGCAGGAAGAAGTTTCAAAGATATTCAGTTTGAATACCAAACACTTCACGATGTGGCAAAAGGCAGCCCCAAGACAATCTTTCCAAAAGGAGAGGACACCCAGCAAGCCGGGTGCCAGAGCAAGGAAACACTTGGAGAACTCACCTTGCAGGTATAAACTCGGTTGTCATACTGGTGAGAATATCTACAGCGGCTCTTGGCTTCATGAGGCACTCCTTCCTTCCCATGATTCATGCTGTTCTTACATCCAACCCTGAGGGAAACCCCAAAACAGACAATGAAATAGCTAAAGGAGCCAGTGCCACTTAGAGAGAAAAGTACAACCCTGAGCCAGGGACAGGGCTAAAAGCAGACCTTTGTTACTAAATCAGACTCAGATGCCAAACAGAGGGCAGCTGACCCTGGAAATCCAGAGGCCCCCCTGTTACGCTTGTAGTCAACAGCATGACAGAGGTAGAACAAACATTACCCTTATATGGGGAAAAAGAGTCTTCTTGCAAAATAGACCTGGTCCCTCAATAGGAATGGAGGAGCCAGAAGACACCAACTTGACCAAAGATGAAACCTGCATGGCTCTCAAGAAGCTAAAACTCCAAAAAGGGTAAAATGGAAAGTCAAACCACAACAGGCTGCCAAGATGCAAAATGCAAGCCAACCCCCAAAAGCTGGCAATGCATTAAAGGGAGGCTTAGGCTGAACAAGAAAAACTTCCAAATGACAGTGTGCTCCACCATCCTGACGAGGCAAAAAAAGAGGTCAGGACTTTAGAATTTCGCTGTGATAAGAGAGAAAATTCCGGAAACCCAGTGAGGCTCAGAATAGAAAAGCGATGATCCAACAGTGCTGAAGCCCCTCATGCTGGGCTCACAGGGAGAGCAGAAAGGAAGATATGTAATACTGGCAACTAACATTCCTTCCGTTCCCAAACTGAACTCTCCAAGATAATCCTTAGCTCTCTCTAGACTACACTGTATAATCCAAGAGCCAAGACCTTTTTACCCAGATCAGAGGTGGTTCAGTACCCCAGCAGGTGGCTACAGAGTTCAATGCCAAAAGGCCAATACAGAACTGGACTCAGGTCTCTGCCTGTAGAAAGGCAAATGAGGACAACATGGGCAGTGGTCCTGATATGAGCAAAAGATATGGTGGAGAGAACGTGGGGAGTATCTACGGGACATGAAGTCTGCAATCTGACCTAGATACACCAGGTTTAATCTCCTGGGGTTCATCAGACAAGTCACCCAGACTGTGATTTAACAGCCATCAACAGCTTAAAGTAATCCAGCTATCTTCAGGTGTGGGTCCAAAAAGCAACAACAGCATCACCTAGGAATTTATTAAAATCCCAAATTCTCAGGTTCTACCTCAGATCTACTGAATCAAACTGTGGGGAGAAGGGCCCAACAATCTGTTTTAACATACCCTACAGGTTTTTCAGATGCATACTAAAACCTGAGGATCACTATTCTAAACCCTTAGTAACAATGAAGGGCCCATGGACCCAGCCACCCAGGCATAACCCTGGACCTTGTTCCAGATGCAGAAGAATCTTGGGCCCCACCTACACCTGCTGGTTCAGAAACAGTATTTTAACAGCTTAAGGTAATAGATATGCAGGTTAAAGTTTGAGAAGTACTGCCCTAACTCAATGCTCTCAGCTTAAACTACACTTTTGAACCATCTAATGAGTCTTCCTAAATATACCAATCCTGAGACCTTACCCCGGTTCCAATAAATGAGAATCCTTCAGGGTGGGCCTCTGGCCTCAATAATTTTGAAAGCTCCCTAGAAAATTCTAGTATGCTGGGGCTGGGGATATAGCTCAGTTGGTAGAGTGCTTACCTTCTAAGCACAAGGCCCTGGGTTCCATCCCCGGCACCACAAAAGAAAAAAAAAAAAAAAAAAGAAAAAAAGAAAAAAAAAATTCTAGTATGTTCTAAATTTGCCCTCACAATGAAAAGAATCACCTAGGCTCAATATCTATCACAGTGCTTTGCACATGGTTTGGGGAAGGGGGGTACTCAAATATTAGTTTAATAAATAGCAACCTATGAAAAAATGATTGAAAGCCCTAGTTAAAGAAATAGAAAAGCACAAAACCTCAAATATTTTGCCATGAAAACTGCCCAAACCAGAAACCAATCACCTTCACACCTATACCAGTTTGGAATCTTCAGAGGAACTTTCATAACTATGTACCCTTGAAGCTCTTGCTATCTCAAAGTGTGAATCATCATGATCACCTGGAAACTGATTGGAAATGCACCATCTTGGGCCTCGCCCTGGCTGACTTTAATCAGAACCTTTAAATTAGGCAGGCTCCAGGTGACTGGCACACACACTCAAGTCTGAAAGGTACTACCCAAGGTGGGGGTGGGGCAGGGCTGGCCTCACTTACCCACAGCTGAGGCACAAGGAGGAGCAGGTGAAGTACTCATCTGGGAAAAAGGAGCTGTGTGCCATCTGGTCATCAGGGATCTCACCGCTGAAACGGTCACTGAGTGCCTGCGAAGAAGGGAAGGTAACACATGAAGGCCTTCAGCAGAGAGCCTGTGCTTTGGTCCTTCCTCCCGCTGCTAGCATATTTCTTTTTTTTTTTGGAACTGGGGATTGAACTCAGGGGCACTTGGCCACTGAGCCACATCCCCAGCCCTATTTTGTATTTTATTTAGAGACAGGGTCTGACTGAGTTGCTTAGGGCCTTGCTAAGTTGCTGAGGCTGGCTTTGAACTCGTGATCCTCCTGACTCAGCCTCCCAAGTCGCTTGGATTACAGGCGTGCGCCACCACACCCGGCCTGTATTTTATTTAGAGACAGGGTTTTCTGAGTTGGTTAGGGCCTCACTAAGTTGCTGAGGCTGGCTTTGAACTTGCGATCCTCCTGCCTCAGCCTCCCAAGTGCTGGGATTACAGGCGTGCACCACCGCACCCGGCCAAAAGCGTATTTCTTATAAGCACCATGGGCAAGGAGGAAACACAGTAACTTCTGCTCATTACCCTCAACTTTGACTTATACCAGTCCTCAACACAGGAAACCTTGGAAAAAACCCATTTGTGAAGGCCCATTGCCTAAGAGGTCAAAAGTATGCAAAGTTATGTTCTCTCCTAACTAACTGGGAGGTTATAAATACCTCACACACTGTTTTATTCAAGACCACCACAAATACTGTCATCTTTAGGAAGCTGGGGAAAACACTGAGGCTCAAGAGGGGAGACTCAAAAGAATGGCTCCAGAAAACCAAAAAATGAGCTGAGGTTCTGTGGCCTCTAACCCGGTTCCAACCACAGGCGTCCACTTGCAGTTCACTAGGCCACAGAACTACCTCAATGTAGATAATAAAATCACCCCTGGCCAAGAAACGAGGAAGAATTATTATAGTGTTTCACAGTCATTTATCAACTCTACTAACCTACCAGATGGCCAAAGTAAATGCCAAAAAGAAAGATAAAGTATTTGAGAAGCAAATAAAATTTTATGTTGAAAGGTGGCATCCATTTTTAGTCCTCTGTTGCCACTCATTACTTCATATTCAAAGAATTCTTCAAACTAATTACAGCAATGAGTTTTCAGGCTTTAAAAATTGTTCAGTGGATTCTGTTGAGAGTTTCTGTCAGTCCCCTAGTCTGAGACAGCCAGACACCATTCAGGGGAAGAGAAGGGAAAATAGCTAAAAAAAAAAAAAAAAAAAAAGGACAAGATGTTACTTTCTTTAGTAAAAAGGGTAGAAGAAATTTTAAGATGAAATTTGGGAAAAGGGCAGATTAGGTATTAAACTCAAGCTCAGAAAAAGTCTCACTTAATGAGAACTTCTTATTTATTTTCAGCTGGGTCCAGCAGAACACACCTGCAATCCCAGTGACTCGTGAGGCTGAGGAAGGAAGATTATAGTTCAAGACCATCCTCAGCAACTTAGCAAGACCCTATCTCAAAATAAAAAAAGTTGGGTTGTAGCTCAGTAGTACAGCCCTCTGAGTTCAATCTCCCTTACTATAAAAAATAAAAATAAAATGAAATAGGAAATGCAGTCTTAACACCAAGAGTTGTAAACTCAAGTGCCAAAAAAGGTACATGATAACAGTGCTGAGACCAGTCAGGTTTAAGACGAAAATAATGGCCCATGACTCACCTGAGGGCATTTAAACTTAGGTTCCACAAAAATAATGGGCAGAAGCCGGGCGTGGTGGCGCACGCCTGTAATCCAAGCGACTTGGGAGGCTGAGGCAGGAGGATCGCGAGTTCAAAGCCAGCCTCAGCAACTTAGCGAGGCCCTAAGCAACTCAGTGAGACCCTGTCTCTAAAGAAAATACAAAATAGGGCTGGGGATGTGGCTCAGTGGCCGAGTGTCCCTGAGTTCAATCCCTGGCTCAAAAAAAAAAAAAAAAAAAAATGGGCAGAACCATAAAACACCATCTGCTAGTGATACTGACCAAGTTGCAATCCTTGACTAAGAAAAAAATAGTCTCACAAATAATAATGACTATTAAGTCCTATCCTCCTTGGGTATAATTTTGTGAACAATAACTTCATAAAAGCAAAGATTTTAAAAGGGTATGAAAAAATTTATGAATAATGAGAATAAATGAGAAGCAGGGCATGAGGTGTCACCTGCTATTCCACACATGGTTCTCTTCTCTCCTACCTATAAATGTGACCCATCCTTCAGAGATTATGTTGGTCTTACCTCTTCCAATAAACCCTTCCCAACCACTAAAAACAATATTCCTCTGCCCTCTCTGAAGCCCACTGGTACTCAACACCTAAACTAGATATTAAGTAGACAGTAGTGCAAGGTATGGGTCTATGACATGTATTTACCTCCCAAACAAGATCATAGCTGCTATGAAAGAAGTTCCCTACCTTTGTACCCTCTCCCAAATCCTAGCACTGGTCTCCACAGGCACTCAATTAGGATCTTTAGAATGAAGTGGCCTAGCACCAAGTCCCACTCACAAACCAACTGCTGTTCTTCCTTCCTGGTCCCAGGCTTCATTCCATGCCCACAGACCCTTCCAAATTTAAGGCTAACTATTCCCTAACTAGCCAAATTATAGTTAACTCTTTTTTTTCTTCTTCTTCTTCTCCCAAATACTGGTGACTCCTCCTAGGTCTCAAGCATGCTAGGCAAGCACTTTGCCACTAAGCAACACACCTAGTCCTTTTTTTTTTTTTTTGTGAGTATATGTGGTACTGGGGATTGAACCCAGGGGCACTCCACCACTGAGCCACTCCTCTTTTGTATTTTATTTAGAGACAGGGTCTCACTGAGTTGCTTAGGGCCTCGCTAAGTTGCTGAGGCTGGCTTTGAACTCGCAATCCTCCTGCCTCAGCCTCCCAAGTGCTGGGATTACAGGCATGCGCCACCGCACCTGGCTACAGCTAGCCCTTTTTATTTTTTATCTTAATTTTATTTATTAAGTAAGTGGTACTGGGGATTGAACCTAGGGACATTCTGAGTTACATCTCCTGCCCTTTTTATTTTTTCTTTTGAGAAAAGGGTCTCACTAAATTGCCAAAGTCTCAGTCTCTGGAATAGCTAGGATTATAAGCACACATCACCACATCCAGGACATTTTTAGTATCTCAAGGCTTGGCATGAAACAATCAGCAGCAGAATTTCCTATGGTACTCATGCTCTTAGAACTACCATCATTCTCTGCCCTAGACAAATTAACTGTTGGTTTACGTTGCCCAAGGCAACAGTAACCTCTTATGACATCGGAAAGAGAAGAGCTCTTAAGACAAACCAGTCCTATCACTTCAGACACTGGTCATCTACCCTCTCACATACTGGGTAAGAGCACAGTATGTCACTTCTTTCACAAGTCACACACTGATAATAGTGAATTAGACTTTGACAAGCCTCCGAAAGCTTTACAAGAATCAAAAGTATTGAGACTATAACAGTAACTGTTAAAAGAAATTTGATGTTAGTGTGTTTTAGACACAAGGATAAGGAGTAACTGCCCACATTTTTCTATAATCAGATTTTTCTTTTCGATTTAGAATAACCTGCCACCTGATCCATGTATTTTGCCAGTTCAATGCCAAAGATGGGGCTGAGGATATAGCTCAGTGATAGAGTGCATGCATGAGACCCTGGGTTCAATTCCCAGCACCACAGGGGGAAAAAGGTCCAAATCTCACATCATTCCATGGTTTCCTCGGCTCTCCCTGAAGTCCCAAAGCTGGAAGGGGAAGGCAGGGAAGGGCCTCTCCTGAGAGTGCCTGGGAAAATATTTGAGGCAAGTATAGAAAAGGTTGCCTGGAGACCAGATGATCTTGAACTTCAGTTGCCTTGGCAACAGTATGCCTCTTTCTATTGTACCTATAAAGGTTAGCTCCAGTCATCAGGGGCTAGCAATGAAATTCCTGATTCAAAATGGACATTTCTTCTATAATCAATGATGCCATCTGGAACAAACATCACAATTTTATAAGAAATTAATAGATGCTTCCTGATCTAAGGGAATTGGAAAGTCAGAGTTTCTATATTTAGTGATCAGAGGCTAAAGAAGACATTACATGAAACCTCTAGGAATTCAACTTTAAAATGGTTCCCCCAGTTATTCAGAACTATATAAGTACTGACAACCACAGTTTATTCAATATTAATTCCCCTATTCAATTGGGACTTGAGCATCTGTTTCCCTTAAATATAGTAACCTGCTCAATGAAGGTATGTTTTATAGGTATCTGGACTGGTGCAACTGTGGATCCTGAGCAAAGGAGTAGGAAATAGCCCATCTACAAAAAAAATGGTGCTGGGGCCTGGAGACCACAAAGTGGCTAAATGATAGAAAAAGTGATCCTGTCAGCAAGGAAACCATTCTTAGGCACACAAAGGCACCCAACATCTGGTATCAGTAGTGATCTGTGTTGTGAATACATAATAAGAGAAGTTGAATGAGTTATTTTGTTTTTCCTAGACATAAGTATGAGTGGTATATGACAGCATTAACAAAGGAAAAAGATATACGATATATATGTGTGCACTTACATAGCACTGAAATTTTCTAGAAGCATATACAATAAACTACTAATAATGGTTATCTGCAGAGTGAAACAGGACATGGGGAACAAGAAAAGTATTTAACTTCTGTATGGTCCCATTTGTTTAGGAAGAAAATTTATACATTACATACATATACTATGTAGCACTGAAAACTTCTAAACACATACTGAAAAGTAAAAGCAATGCTTACTTCCAGAGTGAGGGTGGGTAGGTGGGGAAGGAAAAGGGAAGACGACTTCACTTGTGCCTCACTTTTCTGGGCAACTTAAATTGTTTATCACAAATACATGCTGCTTTTATGATTTTTTTCCAGTAAGGATTGAACCCAAGGGCATTCTACCACTCTACCACTGAGTTACACCCTCAGCCCATTTTTATTTGATTTTGAGACAGGTCTCACTAAGTTACCCAAATTGGCCTCAAACATGATTCTCTTGCCTCAGCTTTCCAAGTTACTGGAATTACAGGCACGTGCTACTACACCCAGCTGCTTTTATCATTTTTAACAGGTTATCTTTTTTTAAATTAAAGTAACCAAATACTCAAATACAACTTATAGGAATGCCCCTTCTAAAAGCAAGTGGCAATGGATATCAATAACTTTTTTTTGGTTCCAGGGATTGAATCCAAAGGCACTTAGCCACTGAGCCACATCCCTAGCCCTTTTTATTTTTTGTTTTGACACAGGGTCTCATTACATTGCTTACAGACTTGCTAAATTGCTGAAGCTGGCTTTGAACTTGCAATCCCCAGCTTCAGCCTCCTGAGCCACTCAAGAACTTTTTAACATGGTCACATCTTGGTGGGGTATGTAGCTCATTGGCAGATAACTTGTCTTACATGTCAGGCATTAGGTTCAAACCCCAGTAAGCACACACACTCACACACACACCCTCTGATCTTAGAAGTGGATTAATGATTGAGACAGATTACAGCACAAATTCAAAATTTCTTAGAGGGCTGGGGTTGTGGTTCAGGGGTACAGCACTTGCCTAGCATGGGTGAGGCAATGGGTTCGATTCTCACCACCATATAAAAAAATAAATGAAGATATTGTGTCCATCTACAGCCAAAAATATTTTTTTAAAAGAAGTTCTTGGGGCCAGGCATGGTGGCACACGCCTATAATCAACAACTCAGGAGGCTGAGGCAAAATGATCACAAGTTCAAAGTCAACCTCAGCAACTTGGCAAGACACTAAGCAACTTAGCAATATACCATCTCAAAACAAAAAATAAAAGGACTGGGGATGTGGCTCCACTGAGTCCCTAGGTTCAATCCCCAATACCAAAAAAAAAATTTTTTTAATAAATACATTATAGTTCTTGGGAGCCAGATCATCTAGTTCAAATTCTCCACCACTTACTTGATGAGTTACCTCACATAAACTAATTAACCTGTGCCTCAGTATCCTTATCTCAGAATTAGTATGAGAAGCAAAGGAATTAGTAATATATATGAAGTGCAGTGGCCTATAGGACATGGCATAGAGAAAGCACTCCATAAAGGCTGGTCAGCAGAAGTAGGAGTAAGTTATTCATCCTAAGGAAACAAGCAGGATATGGAAAAATACCATTATATATATGGAAAATGTAGCAGGAAAAAATGGAAACCACTATTAATAAAAGGACAGAATTACTAAGTGTAAAAAATGATCCATCCATACAGATGAAAAAAGCATGTAGCTATTTAAAAATCATGTTTTCATAGACTATTTAATGACATGGAAATAACACTAGGCTTCAATGTTCCATTAAAAAGCATGACATGTAACTGCATCTATACATGATGATCAAATTGTTTTTAAAATAAGTAGCAAAGAATCATAAAGTATTTGTGGGGGGGGGGGGTGCTGGGTACCAAAGGCCTCATGTGTTCTAGGCAAGCACACTATCATTGACCTATATCCCCAACCTCCAAAATTGTATAAATCATATTAAAACACATCCTAGCCTTCTCAAAGTGTTTATTCAATGAGTTAATGAGAACTGGAAGAAGTAAAGAATATAAAGAGGGAAAGAGAGAAAAATGGAGAAAACAGGCAGCCAATTAAGCACTGATAATTTGTCTGTTTATGCCCACCCCTACTCTCTTATCTCCAAAAGGATGAATGGCTACTTATAAAAATAAATGTCAGCATAAAACAAAATTAAAAATTAGTGAACAGCAGACATCCATTACTTTATGCACTGCTATGAACTACAAAGACTTCAGTTAAGAGTCAATTTTAACAGCAATAAAACACTGTTTGGTCAATTTACCTAACAGACCTTGAAGGTAGCTTTTTCTATTAGTAATCATCAGAGAATTAAAACAAAACAAAAAGGAAAAACAATCTTTTCAAGAATTCAGGTAAGTTACAAAAACTGAACAATTCCCCAGGGAGAACCCAAACCACACACCTAAACAGATCACTCTTTCCCATAGACAGGAGGAGTAGGTCCCACATCTCAGTACAGCACAGCATAGCCCCTACCTCAGAGAGCAGGAAAAATCAGGTCCAGGTGAAACTGAGGACAAGAGTTATTAAGAATGACCAAAATTCCAGCTGTCCTGGCTTATTTTAATCACAGAGAGCTTCATGAATCACTTAGCTAAGAATACAGTGTAAGCATCTTTCTCAAAAGTGCCTAACAAACTGGCCTGGGGTAAGTACCACATCCAAGACTCCTGCGGGAAGATCCCTGAGCACCAATTACTGCTTTCAGCACTCCATATCCGTGATGGTATTATTTAAGCATTAAACTGGGCTCATTTAGAGAAGAGCTAAGGAAATGCTACAATCTAGTCACTGGCCTATTCACCTTTTAATTTGCAGTGATCAAATTTACAGTCCTAGGTATACCATAGCAAGGACTCAGCCTTTTTTGAGAATACTTGCATTAATTAGGTGTAATCTTCTACCCTTTGAGCCACTGCATCTAAGTACACTTTAATCTTAAATTCTAATTAAAAGATGGTATGTCATGAGTTATTCAAATATAATTTTCATAGCTAACATCCAAGGAACATGTGTTATATGCCAAAAATTCTGTTTCTTAATCAAATTCTCATTTAATCCCCAACTCAACTTGTTAGGAACACTCTTATTACCCTTTTTTAAGATAAGGGAAAAGGTTAGAAAAGTCTTTTTTTTTTTTTTTTTTTGTCTTTTATTTACCACCATATTTCAGCATTTCAAACTCTACCTGGCATATAAATGCATTCATTTATTTGTTGAATGAATAAACTAATTTCCCAAGACCAAGCAACTGGTAAGAGGTAGAGCTGATTCCAACACAAGTCAATCTGATTCAAGAGCCCAAGCTTTTAACTACTATCAAAAGCCACAAATTGTGTGTGTGTGTGTGTGTGTGTGTGTGTGTGTGTGAGTGTGAGAGACACTTTCATTTTGATATAATTTCAAACTTGTAGAAAAGTTCCAGACTGTATAAGGAACCCCCAGATACAAACTACCCTGACAGACTAATTGTTTACATTATGACCCTCTGCAAACACATTAAGTTCAACAGGTCAAACAAATCAGTGTATACACAAAAGGAACCAATCCCTTTTGTCCTAAACCTTCCTTATCCCTTCCATGTCACTGTACTCCAATCAACTGATCATCTTTTGTGTGTGTGGGGGGGGGGGGGGGGGGGGTGCTGGGGATTGAACCCAGGGTCCTGTGCTTAGGAGGCAAGCACTCTGCCAGCTGGGCTATATCCCTTCACCTGCCCATCTTGATCCTTAGTTCCAATCATCCTGTCAACATTTCCCCCTGCCCTCTCTCCAAAATCCATCCAACACAGCACTGCCCTAGAGGCCAGCCCCATTCCTGTCCTCTGGCCTGAGCCTGCGGTCATGTTAATACAGAGTGTGCACAAAGTCAACTGCAAAAAGAAAACAGTATTCTCAGGGGATCAAGCTGATAAAGTTATTACAAAGAATGGTGAATTAAATAAGTATATATTTAAGATAAGAGATTAGGTTGAAGCAAAATTCTTGGAAATACTGGAAACAGACTAAACAGAAAAAGATACCAAAAATACAAAAACGCTTAAAAAGGCTTATATACCAACTGTATGAAATGACAGGAATGCAAAAGATTTTCACTGGTTAAATTTTATTCATTCATTCATTCATTTTTTATTTATTGGAACCAGGGATTGAACTCAGGGGCACTCAGCCACTGAGCCACATCCCCAGCCCTATTCTGTATTTTATTGAGAGACAGGGTCTCACTGAGTTGCTTAGCACCTTGCCAGGGCTGAGGCTTGGCTTTGATCCCTCAATCCTCCTGCCTCAGCCTCCTGAGCCACTGAGATTACAGGCGTGTGCCACCACGTGCGGCCTATATACATATTTAAAAGTCATGAGTATCATTACAGAAATAAGAAGTCTAGTTTTATGAGTTTTTTCAATGGTTAATTTCTACTGCATTTCTAAATTCATATCCTTCCGGTTTACCTAAGTAATATGTACTAAGTATACAAAATGTGGCAGAGGAGATGGTAACAATAAAAACAAAGGCCACCCATGATCCGTACCCTAAGGATAGCCACTGTTAACATTTTAACATGTTAAAATGTGATCTGGTCATGCACAGTGGCACATGACCATAATCTCAGGTTATCAGGCAGATGTAGGAGTAGAATCACAAGATCAAAGCCAGTTTCCGAGCAACTTAGTGAGACCTTGTCTAAAAACTAAAATTTAAAAAGGGCCAAGGATATAGTTCAGTGGTAAAGCACTTGCCTAGCATGGTGTTCAATCTCCAGTACCACAAATAATGTGTGCACATAAATATTTTTGCCTATTATATTATGCATATACATATGTAATATAAGGCATGCATATATTATATATACATATATCATGATTACTAATATGACATTATATTATAAACCCATTATAATACATAATAGGTTTGAGTGTCATTTCCATACATGCATCCTAACCAATTTGTAAATGACAATTTTCAATGATCTAATGCCCTACATCAATCATTAAGGTTGGCTGAAGGTGCAGCTCAGTGGTCCAAGTGCTTGCTTAGTAATACCCCAAGTCACAGTTGCCAGCTAACCTATTCTATACCTCTACTGCCACTGTTTCAGGGATTTTTTTTTGCCTACTGATGACAGTGACAATATAGGAATGGTATAGTAGCAACACCAGTGGAGAAGCAAGGTGACAATATCCAATACAGTCATCTCCTCCTATAGGGTAGCTGTGAGGCCTAACATGCTATTTGATAAAGAAAGGACAAAAGATTAATCCCTCAAGGCCTCTGATAGATTATGTAGCAACTAGCATGGATGAAGGTCTAGGAGCCCACCCAGGAGGGTCTGGAGGAGGAGGTGGCAGGCTCTGTGTTGCAAAGAAGTAAGCACCTCCATCAGAAGGTGCTACAGAGGAAACTGAGACTGCAGAACAGCAAGGTGCTTTTATGATGGGATTTTACTGTACCATCAAAATAATACATAGGTCCTACGTTGGTCCTACATTTCCCATGCATTGGGATGCATGGGAAAAACAATATACCCAGTTTTAAGGACAAAAGATATAATGTTTAGAGATGGCTTTACCAAAAGTTGGACTTTACATCATATGTGATAAATTTTAGGTGATACAGGACATGATTATAGATGATACACTGATTAACATCAAATTCCACACCAAAAATTATCCCCTAATTCATTTTCAAATTTTCAGAATCTATTAAGAACTATCCTCTCCATACCTGTTCATCTTCCTTTTAAGTAAAAAAAAGCTGGGCCCCAGTCTCAGAACCTTCCATGGACAACAGTCACTTCCTAGGAAATGTGATTTTATTTGCTGAGAGGCTGTACAATCTTTGTGGTTATGAGGAGGAGATCTAGAGTAAACTGCTGTCACTTGGTACCTGTAACCAATTACTGCATTGCTTTGTGCCACTTCCCCGTCTTTAAAATAAGAACAATAGTACTTAATCATGGAGTTGGTATAAGGATTAAATGAATGACTCCATACATTCTGCTCTGAACTTTGGTATGTAAGAAGCAATGTTACTACTGTCATGAAACTGTTGGTTTTGTCTTGATAATTTTTTAACTGTGATACAAGTTTTCCATTTATAGTGATAACAAAGAGTTTCCTTCTTGCCTAAATTAAAGTGATGTTATAGCTTGAATATATCCCCCAAATTTCTTCAGTTAGAAACTTAATGCCCAAATTCATATGCTAATGGTATTTAGAGATGAGACCTCTTGGGGACAAATGAATGAATAAACTCATTCATGGATTAATGGATTAATGAATTATCAAGGGAACAACTCTGTAATAAAAGTAGCTTCCTCCGGAACACTTGGTCTGTCTCACCATGTGATGCCTTCTACCATGTTATAATGCATCAAGATGGCCCTCAAAAAATCCTGACCAGGGCTGGGGATATAGCTCAGTTGGTAGAGTGCTTGCCTCCCAAGCACAAGGCCCTGGGTTCAATCCCCAGCACCGCCAAAAAAAGAAAAGAAAAAAAAAATGCTGACCAGATTCCAGCATAATGCTCTTGACCTTCCCTGCCTCAGAACTGTGAGAAAGTATACTTCTGTTCTTTATCAATTAGCCAGTCTCAGGTATTTGGTTATCGCAACAGAAAACAAACTAGGACGAGTAAGAAAAAAAAGTCAGTCAATATAAAGAAAAGGATAAAGTACAAATTGAGCTTCAACCGAAGGTCAACTCACCAAGACTGGGCCAAACCACCCAGAAATGAATGTATTCTCCTAGCTTTTCTTCAAAGTTACACTCTACCAACTTTTTTACTACCACTCAAGATTCCTCCATACTCCTAGCATGAGGAGATTCATGACTTCTCAAGAAGGTCTGAGACAGGTGCAACTCCACTCACAAAACAGCCTCTTCTCTTCCCACCCCAGCCTTCCAGACACCCGTACCAAGAGAGCTGGAGGTCTGGGTGTTCTCACTGCCCACTGGCACCCCCATGAGAAGCACTTGGGCAAGAGCCAACTGACCTTCAGGGCTTTGAAAATGACCCCAGGGTGCCGGGGAGAGCGGGTGGTGTTGTTCTCTAGCTGCTGCTCCAAAGCACGCCGAAGCCCAGAAAAGTCTGTGGGGGGGTTATAGGTCCTCGTTCCCTTGTAGTGAATGGAACTAAAGGCTTCAGGGAAGCGACCTAGCTTCCGGAACCGGTCCTGGATGAGCTTCTCTGGCACCTCAGATGGGTGATCTAGAAAAGCAGAAACAGACATGTGAGCAGTGAGTCCCCTGGGTTTAATCCTCAGAATGTGCGCGTGCGCGCACACACACACGCTATAAAACTAAGACACAACCAGGCACAGTGGTGCACATCTGTAATCCCAACAATTTGGGAGGCTGACCCAAGAGGTTCCCAAGTTCAAGGCCGGCCTCAGCAACTTGTCAAGGCCCTAAGCAACTTTTCAAGAACCCAGAGTCAAAAGAGGGGTGGGTGGGGAGGCTGAGAATGTGGCTAGGCGGTCAAGAACCTCTGAATTCAATCCTCAGTACCAAAAAAAGACTAAGACATAATGTGGCTCCATATATATAAAGTACACACACACAGAGAACTAATATGCTGTTAGAATTTAAGTTATTTTTGCCTGGAAAGGAGCAAGAGGAGGGCCTCTATAAAGAGGATGTGGATGTTTCGTGATATGATAGTGATTACATGGGTGTGTACAGGTGGTGAAAACTTCACACTACATACTTTGATACAATGTGTACTTTTCTATATGTACATTATACTGCAAGGAAATGTCTTTTCTAAAAAGTGTTCATTATAAGAAAAATCTAGCCAGGTATGTTGGCAAATGCCTGGAATTCCAGCTATTCAGGAGGCTGAAGCAGAAGGATATCAAGTTGGAGGTCAGCCTGGGCAACCAAGCAAGACCCTAACTCAAAATAAAAAATAAAAAAGGGCTGGGAATGTAGCTCAGTGGTAGAGCTCCTCTGGGTTCAATCCCCAGTAGTGGGGAAAAGACAGAACTAAATAAAAATGAAAAAAATAAGGAAATAAAAAAGTCTAGACATGTCAAAGCATAAAAACAAAGATAGGCATGGGCTCAGCTCTCTCCTACTCCTCAAAGGTAACTGGAGTTCAACCAATGTTAGGGACTTTTTCTGCCTCTGACCAGATGTCCTGCAATGTTATTACACTGAATCTGTCCTTGTTATGAAACTCTCCCCCATGCTGTGAAGATATTTAGCCAGTCACCTACTAATAAGCATTTAAAATTCTATACTTTGAAAGGTTTAATATTATAAAAACCATTTTTCTTGGTTCATAGCTATTACACAAATTTCACTTTGTATTTTCCTTGTAAACTTTAAGTGTTGCCAGTTAGTGTTTTGCAGAAGCACTGCTCCTAATAAAACCTGAATTGAGATAATAAGCCATCACTGATTAGGTAGACAGTATATAATACTGACTTCCAGTACTAATACTTTATGCTTTGAATATAGCCCTTGCTGCTCTGCCTCTGCCATTTATTTTTTTTTAATTTATACATATTTTTAGTTGTAGGTGGACACAATACCTCTTTATTTTATTTTTATGTAGTGCTGAGAATCGAACCCAGTGCCTCATGCAGTCCAGGCAAGCGCTGTACCAGTGAGTCATAACCCCAGCCCCTGCAATTTATTTTTTAAATGGACATGTTTCTTTCTCTTCCTCTCTCCCTGCTCCTCCCTAATCTCTCCCCCTCCTTAATCTCAAGGAAAACAGGATTACCTTTCGTCCCCATTTTAGGCAGATTGATCTGTTCTTATATACACCCACCATAGGAACAAGTAATCCAGAATTTGGGAATGATACTAGAAGATCTCAGAAATGACTCCCAAATTAACAAGTTAACTACAACTCCAACAGAGAATAAGAACGTAGCCTTTAAATCACCTCTTTAAAAGCCCCATATTCCTGCTGATAGAGAGAATCACAGCCTCTGGGACAGGAGCCCCCTGTGTTTCTCCTTTGCTACCAAAGCAATAAACCTTCTTTTTCCTGTTTCTCAAAAAATAAAATAAAATTCTATTCTTTTAGTTGGGCATGGTGATGCACACCTGTAATTCCAGTAACTCAAAAGGCTACATACAGCAGGAGGATCCCAAGTTCAAGCCAGCCTCAATAACTTAGGAAGGCCTTGTCTCAAAATAAAAAATAAAAAAGGGCTGGGGATGTGGCTCAGTGGCTAAGTGCCCCTAAATTCAATCCCAGGCACCAAAAAATAATAGTAGAAAAAATAAAATTCTGTACTTTGAAAATTCTGGTCCTGTATGATGAAGCTGTGGGCAAAGTTTGTGGTACAAATGGATTCAATAAGTGATTTGGGGGTAAAGGCTGTTTTAATTTTTTCTAACAACAAAATCACTCCAATTAAAACTTAGCTCAAATTTAAGGTATACGCACCAAAGAAAAACAGCCAAAATTTTGCAGTTAATCCCTCTACTCACCTCATGAATTTTTTCCAGCAGCTGCTACCTTTGAAGAGAGTAGCAGAAAGGGTCCTAAGCCACCCAGGAGCCCAGCCTGGCTACCTTTACTTCCCTCCACCTGATCCAGCTCACAGTCTGTCCCTGGACCTATAATCACTGCTACCAACCAAGAGACCTGGCTCTGCTCATTTATAAAACCCAAGTACAGGTTCAGCATCCCAAATCTGAAAGTCTGAAACCTGACAAGCTCCAAATTCTGAAATTTTTTTCAGCATTGGATTTTGGAGCATTTCCAACTTTAGATTTTTGGATTAGGAATACTCCACTAGTAAGTGGAGTCTTACAAATATTCAATGCAAATATTCCAAAATCTATGCAAATATTCCAAAATCCTAAATCTGAAACACTTTTGGTCCCAAGCATGTTGGATAAGGGAAACTCAACCCATAATTCATTTTCCTACTACCCTCCTACCTAGCAATCCTCCATCTAGAAAAGCAATAATATCGATCAGAAAACCAGAAATTCTATAAGACAGCTATGAAGACAGAAAAAATTTAATCATCAGTTTGTCCACAACTCTGGCACCCCTCCAACCAAGCATAAAATATGGATGCCCTGGTTCCATCTTACCATTTCAAGAAGCTACAATGGTATTCCAGAAACAGCTCTGGATTTATGACTTGGAAGACCTTGATTTGAATACCATTTTGCTAGAACCTCTTTCATTAAATAATTTAAGAATTCTCTGAGTTCTGTAAAATGGGGTTCCAACTGACTTGAGCTGAATAACAAAGATACAGTTAAGTTAGCATTTATCTTAAAAACATATAGCATAGTACATGGCCAAAGCAAAAATACAAATAATAATAACTTCTGAGAAGCTCATTATTTCAAAATCCTGAACTGGAAGTTAAAACTAATCTCAAAGTTATAAAGATCCAGTGTAGCATAGAAATATCAGTCACAGAAGGCATCCTAAATCAGCACATCTTACCTCCTCTCCTTACCTTATAGTCTCTTGCTAATGAGTCTTTTCCTCCAGTTTTAGAACATTTTAGAGTTCTCATCTTCCCACAAGTCATGAGTCACCGGGACCACCAGAATCAACAAGTTCCGGGTTTATGGAATCAACCTCTTTTATGCTCTAGTCTGTCCACTGCCCTCCTGCTGACGCTGCCCTGGCCTGCTGCTGACCCTGCCCAGTACCCACCTCTTCTCACTCAAGTACTAGGAAAACCTCCTGACAGGCCTGCCTACCTCCAAACAAGCCCCTCAAATCCATCCTACCGTAGGCTGCCAAAGGAGCTTTTGAAAATAAGATCTGCTCATATAATTCTGCTTAGGATCCTTCAGGGGCTCCTATCATACTGGAGAATGGAGTCCATGACTACGCATGTATCTCCACCATCCCCTTCTATATACAAGACATGCTTCAAACACACAAAAATTTTGTTCATTTAGCACATCTGTGTGTCAGTCAGGCTCTTTAGGTACCGCAGTGAATAAAACAGACAATGTCCTTGCCCTCATGCCATTTCCACTCTAATAATGGGAAAAGTCAACAACAAATGAACATACAGGATAACTTCAGATTTAACAGGGGGCCCTGGCACAAAGGAGCAGGATGATGGAGTAGGAGTAAAAGCACTAGGGTGCAGGAAGGACCACATTACAGGGATAGTGAGGAAAGGCTCTACAGGGAGAACTGAGTTGAAACTGACAGACAAATGGCTAATTGGGGTGGTGGTCCAGGCAGGCAGAGGAGCATGTGCAGAGGTATGAACACAGAAAAGACAGTGTAGGCTGGGCACAGTAGTACACGCCTGTAATCCCAGCAACTCTGGAGCTGAAGCAGGAGGACTGCAAGTTCAAGGCCAGCCTGGACAACTTAGCAATATCCTGTCTCAAAATAAAAAACAAAAAAAGGGCTGTGGATGTAGTTCAGTGGTAAAGAACCCCTTGGTTCCATCCCCAGTACTGGGACGGGAGAGGATGTGGCTAGTGGGGGAATGTGTCCATGTATGTGCACTGGCACACATTCATGGGCACATGCAGACATGGGTACACTTACTCATAGTGGGAAAGTGAAGGGGTAACTACAGAAGGATGTCATCAACACAGGCAGCATTTAGACTGAGGATACCATGTTTAGGGTTTTAGATTATGTTTTGGTGCAACTGAACGTCAATGACAAGTTTCGAGCAAGAATATCACATAACCTAATTATAAATTAAATTTTTAAAGAGATCACTAGGGATTCCAGGTGGAAAATGCATCAAAGCAGACAAGAATGGAATTTCAGAAGCTATTGAGAGCCTCCCCCGGTTCCCTGAATACAACTTGCTCCTTGAAACCACCTGCTCCTCCCAGAATAGCCCTCCTTCCCTCCTCTCCTCTACCTAGCCAAGACTCAGCATGTGAACAACGCCTCCTCTGAGATCCCATTGCAAGGTCTAAAGACCCTCCTCTGCCCTCCCACACTGCTATGGAACAGAATGCCAGGTGGTCTCCCCAATTAGACTGTGAGTTATTCAAAGGTGGGAACTTTGTTTTTAGCTCTGTGCCCCAGCGCACAGAGTACGCTGTGTACTCAATCAACTCTGTGTACTCAATCAACTCTGCTGACGGAATGACCAGGTGAATGATATAATTGTTTAAGGAGCCATGCCACTATCCTCCCAGTGTCCCATCACCATGTTGCACTGATCCCTCATCTCCCCCTTGGGTGATGATGTTGCTCCCTATTTCTTAATAGAAATAATAACACAAGAACTTCTACACACACACACACACACACACACACCATCTATCTGCTTACCTGTAACTGTATCCATACACTCCACTTTTTCTCCTGTTGATGCGGATGAACTGTCCATGCTCCCAAGGCCAATTCTTCCACCTGTACATCCCTGCAAGCGTTCCTGCTCTTTCTTGCACTTGCCTTGTTCCCTCTCCAATGAATCACTCACATCACTACCCCCATATCTGTAATATCTCCCATCTTAAATTTTAAAAGGTAAATTGTACATCAGCCTCCAGCTTCCACTTCACTGTTCTGCTTCCTTTTATAGAACACCGCGAGAGTTCAATTTACTTACAACCTCAATTCTCCTCCTCTTATTCTTTTTGTTCCCACTCTGCTCATGCTTTCATCCCCACCATACCAGGGAGACAGATCTTATCCACATCACCAAACATCTCTATTGCCAAAGCCAAATGGCAATGCTCAATCCTTGACACGGCTGACCACTCCATCCTTCTTGGAACACTTCCTTCCATCTTGCCTGGGCAGAAAATTTCCCAAATAATCCACCCACCAAGTTGCTAGTGTAGCCCAATGGCCACTTCCTTGCACCAAGGAAAGGGGAGGACCCCATCTACTCACCAGAGCCCAGTAGCTGAGTGTGCACAGTCTCATGGAAAATAATAACTGCAGGGCCCAGGGTGGATAACGGAACATCCAGGCCACAGCGGGCAGTGGTAGCCTTGAGCTCCTTGGTGAAATGCTTCAGATAAGCTTCTGAGGCATCCCCAAGGAATTTGAAGAGGTCATTATGCAACCGGTCTGCATGAGTTCGATAAATGACAAGGTCCGAGATGGCCAGGACCTTAAGTAACAGTCGTGTTCTCTGGCTTAGATTCACGGTAGCCCCCAAGAGCCCTTCTGTGTCTATCACTGCTACTTTATGGACTGGGTCATAGGCTGCCCACACTCCCACTGTGCAAGACTCCTGGGCAGGGGAGGTTTTGAAGACTTCACGGCCATAAAAGAAAGTATGGTTGAGGGTATGAGACTTTCCATCACCAGTATTTCCAAAAATGGAAACCACCTTCAGATGCTGATCAGGTTTACAGTCCAATTTCCTAATAAAGTCCTCTTCATTTGTTACCTTCAAAAAAAAGAAAGAAAAGAAAATGAAATATGGAAAATGGAAACTGCAAAACAATTAGAAAAACCTACAACAAAGACGAGTGCTTCCTAGGTTCAAGGACCCTGACTGCCTTGTCAAGGTGGGAAGGAAAGGAAGTCTTAAGCTAAGAGCGCCACCACCTCCCAACCTTGGTAAATGGTTCACAGAAGCCTGTCAGTATGATAACTTAGTGCTCAATGAAAAGCCAAAATTTTAAAACTCTTAAAAGAAAATATAGGAGTTAATCTTGTGACTTTGGATTAGGCAATGGTTTCTTAAAAGAAAAAGACATAGTTGATCAAAATTTAAATCTGTGCTCCAAAGAACACCATCAAGGTAGTGAAAAGACAACCCTCAGAATGAAATATCTGTACATCATGTATCTGATAAGGGACTAGTGTTCAGAATATATAAGAAACTCTGGGGCTGGGGTTGTGGCTCAGTGGTAGAGCACTTGCCTAGCATGTGTGAGGCACTGGGTTCGATTCTCAGCACCACATGTAAATAAATGAATAAAATAAAGGTCCATCAACATCTAAAAAATTTAAAAAAAAAGAATATATAAGGAACTCTTACAATTCAACAAAGATAAAAAATGTTAAATAAGCAAAGAATTTGAATAGGCATCTCTTTGCAAATGACAAATAAGCACATGAAAAGATGCTCACCATCATTATCATTAGAGAAATGCAAATCAAAACCACAATGATATATCACTTCATATCCACTAGAATGGCTAAAATCAAAAAGACATTGACAAGTATTGGCAAGGGTGTAAGGAAATTGCAACGCTGGGCTGGGGATGTAGCTTAGTGGTAGGGCGCCTGCCTAGAAATTGTAATGCTGTGGGAATGTAAGATGGCACGGTCACTCTGAAGAAGTCTGGCAGTCTCTCCAAAAGTTAGAGAGTTACCATGTGACTCAGTAACTCTACTCCTAGGTATATACCCAACAGAATTCAAAATTTATGTCTACACCAAACTTGTATGTCCACAAATATTCACAGCAGCAATATTATCCATAACAGCCACAACGTGGACACAAGGCTGGGGATATAAGCTGAGTGGTTAGAGCACTTGTCTTATCATGTGGGAGGCCCTGAGTCTAACCCCAGTACTGCCAAAAAAATGAAAGGAAAGGAAAAACTGGATGTAACCCAAATGCCCATAAACTGATGGATGCATTTTTTTTAAAAAAAGGAATATTCTAAACACTGAATGTTTTTTTGGGGGGGTGGTACCAGGGATTGAACTCAGAGGCAACCACTGAGCCACACTCTCAGCCCTATTTTGTATTTTTTATTTAGAGACAGGGTCTCCCTGAACTGCTTTGCACCTCACTGTTGCTGAGGCAGGCTTTGAACCCGAGATCCTCCTGCCTCAGCCTCCCAAGCTGAGAGATTACAGGCCTATGCCACAGAGCCTGGCCCCAATCACTGAATACTATTCAGCCATAAAAAGAAATGAACACTGGCTGAGGCAAGAGAATTGTGAGTTCAAAGTCAGCCTCAGCAACTTATCCAGACCAATAAGCAACTCGGCCAGACCCTGTCTCTAAATAAAATACAAAAAAGGACTGGGGATATGGTTGAGTGCCCTGGGTTCAATCCCCAGTACCAGAAAAAAAAAAAAAAAAACAACTTCCACACCATTCTATCATTATACATCTCTTTTCTCACCTTTAAGACAGGTCTTAAGTTTATGTCCTTACTTTGACCTGATTTGCCAGAAAATCTTATCTATGCCTTATTTCCTGTTGTAACTGGGCCATTTCTCCTCTGTAGTCTTCCTAAATCTTTGCTTACTAAACTTCAGAGAAGGCTTAAAATGCGACAGTGAAACTACACATTCCTGTTGTTGGAAAATGATGTGGCACTGTACTGAAGTAATGCCTACTGACCCAGTATTAGTTGGAGGGTTTTTTAAAAACTCTACTACTTCCTACTACCTTGCTCTGATTGGTTAGAAAATGCATGAGACTAGCATTTGGAAGGAGTTGCACATCTGAAAGATTCTACTGAAAAATATATCCTAAATCATCTAAATTAGTTTTTCAATGGGGAAAATTATAGTGACAGCTTTTCCTTAAATTCATCTTTTATTTAAATTTCATTTACTAACCTTGGAGTGGGAGAATGAGAAAAGTATGTACAATATAATATTTCTTTTATTCTAAAGATGTTAAAATGTTTTTCAATTACAATTATAGGATTTGTAATATTTTGCATTATATTTTCTAAGTATTTTTTATTAGTAAGTCAACCCCCTAAATATACTTCCAAAGTGGGCAACTGACAGTTTTGCACGCCCCACTCCCCAATTATTAGGTATAAAGGTTAAAGTGCAAATAATAAAAATTTGGAAATTAAAAATTTCATTGTTACCTAGTAA
Organism: Glaucomys volans; assembly: GCA_020662805.1. Taxonomy (NCBI): domain Eukaryota; kingdom Metazoa; phylum Chordata; class Mammalia; order Rodentia; family Sciuridae; genus Glaucomys; species Glaucomys volans. Next base: position 470,795 of record JAJEJO010002384.1, on the reverse strand, counting down.
CATTTAGGTAGAAAGGTCAAAAAATTTTGTGAAATTAAAGAAACTGACTATCATATAGTATTAGCTCGGGACTCTGGGAAAAAAAGGAATGACATACTGATATGTGCTACAACAATGGATGAATCTTGAAAACATAATGAAGTGAAAGAAGCCAAACACAAAAGGCCACATATTTTATGATCCATTTATATTAAATGTCCAGAATAAGCAGATTTATGAAGCAGAAAGTAGATGAGTGGTTGCCACAGGCTATGGAGAGAAGGGAATAAGGGCTCCTAATGGATACAAGGCTTCTACTTGGGGTGATGAAAATGTTCTGGAATTACATGGTGGTAAGGGTTGTACAACTTCATGAATATTCTAACACTGGATTGTACACTGTAAAAGGGTAATTTCCCCCCACTTTTAAAAATTTGTTCTAATTGGTTACACATGACAGTAGGATGCATTTTGACACACTGTACACAAATGGAGCATAACTTTTCATTCCTCTGGCTGTACATGATGCTGAGTCACACCAGGAGTGTACTCATACATGCATATAGGGTAATAGTCTGTCTCATTCCATAGTCCTTCCCATCCCCACCGTCCCACCCCTCCCCTTACTCCCCTCTGCACAATCCAAAGTTCCTTCAATCTTCCCTACCCCCACCCACCATGGATCAGCATCCACTTATCAGAGAAAACATTTGGCCTTTGGTTTTGGGGGATTGGCTTATTTCACTTAGCATATTTCTAGTTCCATCCATAATTTCACTATGCCATAATTTCACTCTTCCTTAAGGTTAAGTAATATTCCATTGTGTATATGTACCATCTTTTCTTTACCCACTTAAAGAAATGGTATGACTTTTATGACTGTTATGGTATGTGAATTTTATCTCAATACAGTTATTTTTTTTTTTACTGAACTTACTGTCCCAACATCATAAACCAATATTCCCTGCTAACATTGTGAAAAACATTGCAGTCCTTATAAAAAATAAAAATTTAAAAAACAAGCCAGAAATGAAGAGACCTGCCAGGTGCAGTGGCACTTGCTTATAATCCCAGCAAACCATGAAGCTGAAGCAAGAGGATCGCAAGTTTCAAAGCCAGCCTCAGCAATTTAGCAAGAAGTTGTCTCCAAAAAAATAAAAAATAAAAAGGACTGGGGATGAAGCTCAGTGGCAAAGCACTCCTGGGTCTGACCCCCAGGATCAGAAAAAAAGAAAAGAAAAAAATAAAGACATCGAGGGCCAGTTAAGATCCAGACTGAGGATCCAGAAAGATGCTCAGAGATCCTCCTTGGACTACAAAATCCCAAATCAAAGCTCCTACCCCAAAAAGGTTATGGCTACTAGACACAGTGGCACATGCCTTTAATCCCAGTGGCTAAAGAGACTGAGGCAGGAGGATCTGCAAATTTGAGGCCAGCCTCAGTAACTTATCAAGACCCTGTCTCAAAATAAAAAGAGCTGGGGATATAGCTCAATGGTAAAGCCCCTCTGGATTTTGTTATTTTATTATAAAAAAAATAATAAAATTAAACAAACTGGTTATGTCTACTCCAGCCACAGAAGTGATGAACCTTTGCACCAATATCTTCCAGCCATCAGAGAATAAAACACCTTTCTAATTCTCATAAGTCTGATAGTTTGATAAAGAATAGAGAAATAGACCACTGAGCTTGAAATATTGACTTCTTGTTTCCTATAACCTCATCAAGATGGCAATCTCTCCATTATTCTATCAAATGACACCACTATTGTTACACTGTTAATGTTAAGAGTTTTAATGTTAATAATACCAACACTTTAGAGAACACTCACTGCAGGACAAAACCCTTCATTTTAGATCCATAAGCACAGGACCACGTCTATCTTATCTTCACACACACAGCACTTAGAGGACACAGGTATGGAAGAACTCAATACCTAGGTACTGAGTGAATGGATGCCTGAATGCCAGGCACCTGGCTAGGAACTATAATCACTTTCCCCAATGCGTATCTTCCACTGAGCTGAACAGAGCAGCATTTGATAAGTTTGGCAATGGGATAAGTAATCTAGCAGATAATTCTGAGAAACAAAAGAAAAAAAAAAATCACACAGTATAGCCCATTTTGGACCTGTTCGAACTTGGTTCCAAGCTGATAAATTGGCTAGCAAAACAAAAGCTCCATAAACCTCCACCTACGGGCGGAGTCAGGTGAGGTCAAGGTAATCGCTGGGAGAGTCAACACCTTCTCAAACAGTTTGGGGGGAGGGAAGAAGAGGTTGGGAATTCTCTCCCATGAAAATCTACTGTCATGAATCTGCTAACCTGCAAAATGGTAACTACTACCCAAAATATCTAAAAGTGGGCACCTGATAAGGGGCATGTAGGCACCATTAGGTACATAATTAAATGTCTCAGAATTCACATTAAGCACCCTCCAAAGGATGGATGCAATGTATACAAATAAAGATATCATTTGGGATGAAATTAATAACTCCTATTAGCATCTGGGGACATTACTTTGGCACTGGTGTCCAGCAGTATTGTCAAGCACATACATTCATGTGTTGGGCATATATATGCATCTGGGTCCAGAGACAAAACTTGGAGAAAAAACTCAAAGCTGCAGGCTGGTTTTTCTTCTGAAAAGTTATGGACAATTATGGACAATTATATACCATGTATTAACAGCATTATGTTCTTGTGTAAAATAAGGATATAACCATCTCTGCCCTGACTTGATAGTATAATTGCTAAATAAATAAATAAATGAGTAAGAAAATACCTGGCAAACCAAAACCAGACTTCATTTTTCCTTCTGCCTTTCAAGTTATTTTGCTCCCTGTTATACTAATAATTTCAGCCCTAACTTATGGTCATTTTCCTCTGAGCAAGAAAGGAGAGAACAGTCTTCTGCTTAGGTGATAGCAAGACTGGTATTCTGTCAGGGGAGGAAAAGGTAAAGAAAAGATAAGATTCCCTTTGATGAGGAAAGGAAGGAGCCTTGGGGCTCCTGCTCTACTCGTTCTGCCTGTTTGCAAGGAGTGATCCCACTCCGCTTTACTCTAGAGAGAAAACAAGCTCCCTGACCCTGAACCCACCCAATTCTACATGTCTGAAATAGTTGTTAGTCCTGACATGAGGGCAAAAGCAGGAAGGACGCCAAGGGTACCCCTCCCCAACTTCTGCTTTTCTTTCTTTCAAACCTTGCTAGTTTGTCAGACCTTAGGCAAGTCAGAAACATCCAAATTCCACTTCTAGCTTTAGCACCATGAGGCATTAGAAAAGTAACTTAACTACCAAAGCCTCAGGAACACAAGATAATAGGAGATTGATGACTCCTAGAGATATTCTGAGACCTAAAGGAGATTAAGGATACAAAGAGCATAGCATAAAGTCAGTACAAATGTGAACCAGTGTAACTTAAAGACCAGCCCCCTGGGAAAACACCCAGGTGCACAGCACTAGCTGCTGGGCTTGCACCTACTTGTAACTCAGAAGTTACTCATTCGGGGACTATGCCAATGTGGTGAGATCTAAAGTGATTCTACACCTAAAAGTGAAAGACCTCAGTGCTCACTTCAGATTCCTCTTCCCCTAATCAAAATAATTCGTTGGAGCACACCTATAATCCCAGCAGCTCAGAAGGCTGAGAGACAGGAGATTCAAAGTCAGCCTCAGCAAAAAGCAAGGTGCTAATAAGCAACTCAGTAGACCCTGTCTCCAAATAAAATACAAGATATGGCAGGCAATGTGGCTCAGTGATCGAGTGCCCCTCAGTTCAATCCCCAGTACCCAAAAATAAAATAATTAATTAAATAACGTGTTGTTACCAATATTGGCCTTATAGCTGGCTATTCAGTATGTGACCATTTAATACCATATTAATCTGTAAGAACCCCAACAGCTCACACCTCCCTCCCTGTCCAGCAGTCAACCTCTGACCCAAGCAGGCTACAGGAACGATGACAATCTAAAGAGACTCCACCTTGGCCCTCAGAATCATTCCAGGAAGAACAACCACCCAGGCATTCTGTTCCCAGTAGTCCTGGGAAAGGAAAAGCAGGGATGGAAACAGAACTAAAAAGCTTCATTCATCAGCACAGCCAGGTTTTAAAAGTTAAACCTCAAAGAAAACACTCCTAAGTAGCTCAGCATCAAGGTCCTTCCAGTTCTGGCCCCTCTGGGGGAAAAAAGATCTAATCTGTACCAACCACAATCTGACATTCCTCTAAAGTTTTATAAAAGGTATTCCCTGTGATACAGAAGGCAACAGCAGGCTCCTTCCCCAAGATATGCAAACAGCTGTGGGAAGACTGGTTACTCCCACCACAACCAGGTACTTATAAAACACTTCATCCCTAGGCCAACATGTTATTTTACACCTTTCCACTGAGATTCCAAAACTAACTTGTCAAAATTAAGTTCCTGTTAGTATCTTTTATTTGATGGTTTCAGGTTTATTTTGTTTTTGGTTTGTTTTTGGCTGAGTTCAAAAGAGCTAGAGAAACAGAACATTCTCACTCTTATCAGAACTGGGATCAGTACCCTAAAATGCAAGTAGATACTGATTCCTCCTGATAGAAAGCAGATATGGAGTAAGCTTCATCTCATGTCCAGCACTGACCTCATGTTAGATCAGCACAGGGACAGAATTTGGGTAACATTCTTCTTTCTTGCAGGGGAGGGAAATAAGAAGGAACTCATCCTTGAGAAAGTCAAGGCCACCTTCATTATATGTAAAAGAACATCAAGCAATGATTTATGCCCATGGCCTAATTTTCAAACAGGATTTTACTAAAATGTGTCAAACAGATCAGTAGCCAGTCTATTTTTAAAAGTCCAAATGATAGGGAAGTTCCATTCCAATATTGCCAGAAAGTTCTACTAAGTTTGTTTCCCCAACACAGCAAGTTCAGAAAATATCCTTTCATTATATCCTAAGTCCTAAAAGAGTCTATACTTTGTCTATCCGTGTATGTGTTAATAGAGTTTCATGTAAAAAACACAATCGTTTCTCAATCAAATGTTTTCTTAAGATGACTGAAGTCACGAGGTTGGTCTCACAAACACATTGAGCACATTTGCTAAGGGCAAAGATCACTTTCTTCCACTCTAGTGTCCCCAAAGTGTTCCATTACTTGAGAGGTCAGGAATTCCCCTCCCATGTCTTGTAACTTCGGGTGGTGTCTTGACCCTTGCCTCAGACACTGCCTGCAGCTCCTCTGCTACCTTACCAAGCTGGAGAGAATGTTCCTATGTAGATGATCCACCAGTTCTTTTAAAGGGGTCATTTTGGGCTCCATGAACAGCTTCTTTGACCACACTCAACTCACTCAGTTCACCTGTCAATTTACATCTGAATAAAGCCTTTCACTTCCAAGGATAGGACACACTGAGTCCTTCTCAAGACAAACATCACAAAAACCCTTCAGAAGAGCTTCTAGATGGGAAATGAAGCCCCCTATTATGCAGCATGGCATACCCATATTTTCCCAAAATGAAAACAGATGTAAGCTCTGGTAAAGGCTTAGGGTCTTAGCAATAAAAGCAATAGGATAAGATAGGAGCGGAAGTGCATGCCTATGCCTATAATCCCTGGGGTTCAGGAGGCTGAGGCAGGAGGATCTCAAATTCAAAGCATTAGCAAAGCAAGGTGCTAAGCAACTCAGTGAGACCCTGTCTCTAAATAAAATACAAAACAGCTGGGGATGTGGCTCAGTGGCCAAGTGCCCTTCAGTTCTATACCCAGTACTTAAAAAAGAGGAAAAAAAACAAACAAAAACAAAAACAAAAAGCAATAGGCTAGAAAAACAACAGAGAACTAGGTTTGAATCACACCATGGGAAACTGACTCAGTTGTCCTCTTGCTCAGTGCCTCCATTCCCACCCACCATCTCTGTTAACATTTCCCATTCTTCCCACTCTGAACTTCCCAACTAGAATAGAATGTACACCATGCTGGCAGTGGTCTGGTCTGTGCTATTCATCACTGTATCCTAAGCACAGTGCCTGACACATAACAGGAAATCGATACACAGTTGTTAAATGAATGAACACAGTACAGAATGTCTAGATGCTACATTCTCTCTAGAGGAGGGAACAGTATGCTAAGAATTACCATTAAAGATTCAACCCCTCATGACTTTGGAATAATTCAGAAGAAGTTACTCAATTTCTCTGGGACTCAGGTTTTCTCACCTAGTACATGATAACATAACCCAATTTACCACCTAGCTATAACAATTAAATATGATCATGAAGAGTGGAGACATTTAGGAAATGCTAGAAGTGTTGACTGACATTGTAGTTATAGTTGCCCTGGACTACTGCTGAGTCACTACTACCACAGAATTTCCTTCCATTATCCCAAGCAAAAACCCTCCTTAGGGAAGGTTTCCAACAAATGCCCCATTAAAGAAACAGTGAAAGGCAGGTGCAGAGGTACAAACATGCAATTCCATCAACTCAGGAGCCTGAGGCAAGAGGATTGAAAGTTCAAGGCCAACCTCAACAATTTAGTGAGCCCCTCAGAAACTTAGCAAGACCCTGTCTCAAAATAAAAATAAAGGACTAGGCTGTAGCTCAGTGATAAAGCACCCCTGGGTTCAATTTCCAGTACAAAGAAAGACAGAAATAAGGAGAGAGATAATTGGACATACTCAATCACTCCCTACTTTTCCCTCCCTCAAAAGGATGCATCTTTTCAATTAAAAAAAAAGTTATATATTATGCATGAGAAAGTATTAGTAAGTCTTCTTCAAAAGAATGATGTGACATGATTCCAAGAATTACTACTATACCAGAGATTCACTAAAATGTTCTCAGTTTAATAGATGACACAGCTTTTCCGGCTGGGGATATATCTCAATTGGTAGAGTGCTTGCTTCACATGCACAGGGCCCTGCGTTCAATTTCTAGCACAAAGAAAGAAAGAAAGAAAGAAAGAAAGAAAGAAAGAAAGAAAGAAA
>JAJEJO010002384.1:440389-463835 GCA_020662805.1 Glaucomys volans | reverse complement strand
AAAGAAAGAAAGAAAGAAAGAAAGAAAGAAAGAAAGAAAGAAAGAAAGAAAAGATGACACAGCTTTTTCTTTTTCTTTTGGGAGGAAGGGACAGGGTCTCTCTAAGTTGCCAAGGCTAGCCTTGAACTTGTGATCCTCCTGCCTCAGTCTCCCAGCTACGACACAGCTTTATAAAGAGATCTTTCATGTCTGAGGTGGAGAATGAAAGGGGCCTGATTCCTATTCTATATGGAATTGGACAGTGGAGCCCTGGTGAAGTAACAATATAACATATAATACTTTAAAGTCAATAATAATAAAAGTAATCCTCCCAGCAATATCCTCCTCTGAATTCTGATAGCATTCTCTCTGTACCACTTGGCCATTATTCACCCTATTTCTATATGCTGGTCTTCTATTATCACTACACTATCCTCTCCCAAGAGCAAGCTCTTTGCCTCAGTGGCCCTTTATTGTCTCCTTCAGTTGTCAGCATATAGTTGCCAATTGTTGAAATAACTAATTTATTTCCATTAGCTCATGCTGCAGTTTGAGGAATGTGTCACCTCCAAATTCACAAAGTAATGTCATCACCAATGTGACAGTAGAGATAAGGTCTTCCAGGAGAAGAACTCTCATGGATGGGATAACAGGGCTTGAAGGAATAGGATGCTTCCTTCCATCCCTTCCACCATGGGAGGACACTGCATTTGTCTCTGGTAGAGGAAGAAGCATTCAAGTGGCACCATCTTGGCAGCAGAAAACCTGCCCTCACCAGACACCAAAACTGCCAGTGCCTTGATTAGCTTCAGGTATCTGTTAGATCACCATAAAAGGACAAGACATTCATATCATTCATTCCACAAATAATATCTCAATACCTACTATGTGCCAAACAGTAATATAAATGCTGATGAATAGAAGAGTCAAAACCACTGCCTGATGAAAATATTCTAAAATTGGTGAGGGTTGTACATACCTGTGAATACTATAGGCCACTGAACTGTGTACTTTAAAAGGGTGAATTATATGCTACATGACTCATATCTCAATAAAGCTGGGTTTTTTCATTTGTTTGGATTAAACCCAGGACCTTCACATGCTAGGTAAGTGCTCAACCAACTGAGTTATATCCCCAGCCCTCAATACAGCTGTTTTAAAAAAGTAAATGCAACATTAAAAAGATTAAGATATTAAGCATTTTTTATGATAAAATTTGTTACTTTTCTGTAGCTTTGAAATTTCAGTATTTTCACAAGCTAGGTCCATGTTATTTTTACAACTGGAAAACGATAAAAGTTATATTTTTAAAAAAGATTTAAAAAAAAATCACTGTCCCTGGGGAAAGACTGTTTTTTGGGTAACAAAAATGTCTTAGAACTAGATAAACAGAAGTCTGCATGACAAATATGTAACAACAAATCCTACTATTAGGTATAATTATAATGTACCAATAAAAATATGAAAAAATAAAGTAAAAAAAAAATGAGTGGGCTGGGGTTGTGGCTCAGTGGTAGAGTACTTGCCTTGCATTTGTGAGGCACTGGGTTCAATCCTCAGCACTACATAAATAAAAGTACTGTGTCCATCTATGACTAAAAATACATTTTTTTAAAAAATTGAAAAAACCTAGATAAACGGATTAGTTGCACAATGTTGTATGTGAAAGTACCAAATATCACTGAATTACACTTTTTGTAGCTGTAAATGGACAGCATGCCTTATTTTACTTGTTTATTTTTATGCAGTGTTAAAGATCAAACCCAATGCCTCACATGTGCAAGGCAAAGCTCTGCCACTGAGCTACAGCCCCAGCCCCTGAATTATGTATACTTTAAAATAGCTAATAGGACTGTGGGTATAGCTTAGTAGTAGAGCACCTACCCGGCACATATGAGGTCCTGAGATCTATCCCAAGAATGGAAAAAAACAAAAACAAAAAAGGCTACTGTAGATTGTGCAATTTATACTTCAACTAAAAAACAAAATTCAAAAACACTGCCCTTGGGGCTGGGGTTGTGGCTCAGTGGTAGCACGCTTGCCTAGTATTGTGTGAAGCTCTGGGTTCGATTCTCAGCACGCAGATAAATAAATAAAATAAAGGTCCATCAGCTACTAAAACAAATACATATTTAAAAGAAAAAACACTGTCATCATTGAAATTACATTATAATGGGGAGAAGAGACAATATTCAATTAAGAGATAAGGTACATAAAATACCCATCAAGTGAATAAACCAATTGTGGTATCTCCACATAATGGAATAATACTCAGCAATTAAAAATAATGAATGAATTACTGAGACCTGCAAAAACATGGACGAAACTCAAAAATATAGAAGACAGATATGTTGGCCCATTCCTGTAATCCCAGCTACTCTGAAAGCTAAAGCAGGAGAATCCTAAATTCAAGGCCAGCCTGAGCAACTTAATGAGAATCTGTCTCAAAATAAGATAAGAAGGGCTGGGGTACAGCTTCATGTTTGTACGCTTGTCAAGCTTTTACAAGACCCTGGGGTCAATCCCCAGTACTACCTTTGCCCCCCCCCCCAAAAAAAATCACTGCAAGTGACAGAAGCCAGACTCAAAACAATACTACATGATTCTGTTTACATAAAATTGTAGGAGAGTCAAATCTCTAATCTAGAGTGATAGAAAGCAGATCAGTCTTTGCTGGGGAATGATTTCCTAGAGGCCCAAGGGAATCTTTTGAGGAGGTAGAAATGTTCCATGTCTTGATTATTGTGGTTACAGGTCTATTTAGTTGACAAAATTCATAAAACTATACCCTTAAAATGTATGCATTATATCATGCATAAATTATACCTCAAACGTTTTTTTTAAATACATGCTATGTCAAATGGTAACATATAATGAAGGTAAATCAATAGATTAAACTAGAAAACAAGGTGGGAAGAAGAGTTGCTCTTCTAAATATAGTGGTCAAGGAAGGCAGCACTTTAAAGCCAAAATGCTTAGAAATTTCTAAGCCAAAAAGCTTAGAAATGCTTTTTGCTTTCAAAAAATGTTGCAAATTCAATTTTCTGTGATAATGAAAGAAAAAAATGTTATAATCGAAAATAGTATATTAGCCTAGAATCATTCATATTTAGCTATATTTAGCTTTTTTCCCCTGGAATTGGCACATTTAATTCTTTAATTCATGATGGAGGTGTTAGGGGAAGGTATGGAAGAGGGGAAGAGAAAAAGCAGAGGAATAAGGGAGGGAGGTTGTCTGTCAAATAATGTAAGAATTTATTGAGACATGAGGGAGAAACAAGTGACCTATCAACTACAAATTAAACCCAGTCACCAGGACCTGAAAGACTATGCAAAAAAAAAAGGGGTGGGGGGATTCTCAAATAACCTCTACTCAAAGACAAACAAGGTAGCTGGGTTTTCCAGGGAATGATGGTCTCTACCATCCCTTGCTTAAACTTGATAAGTTTAAGCTTAAACTTGCTTAAACTTGATAAGTTTTCATTAAAAAAAAAATTTTTTTTAAGAGCTAGAAGGGTATAGCTAAGTAGCAGAGCACTTGCCTAGCATGTGTGAGGCCCTGCTCCATTCCCTACACTGAAGGGAAAAAGAAAAAACTATTTTTTGTATTTTCTTCAGACAACCCAAACTAATGCTATTATTGAATAATATTTGTAAGGTGAACTGAGCTCCTTGAAAGAGGTTATAAAAGGTTACGAAACAGTTTAACCACGTAATGGTATATTCACCAGACAGAAGCAATTGAGCTGGAAAGTAGAAGAATTTCTAGAATATTCTTTGACTGCTGGGTTGCTCAAGATCATGTCATCCCTTAACTTAAACCTGGTGTGTCTGTGCCAGGATCTGAACCTGTCATTCTTTTTAAACATTCTACAATGTAGAATCAAGCTCTCTCAAAAAGACAGTAATAATCTCCTCAAAAAGACCAGGAAGGGAAAGAAATAATTTTGTAACAGTGTCCACTTTATGTTTTTGATATAGGGCTTGCTGCTCTGCCACTGCAATTTAATTTTTAAATGGACATGTTTCTTTCTCTTCTTCTCTCCCTGCTCCTCCCTAATCTCTCCCCCATCTCAGAGGAAATAGGATTACCTTTCTTCCCCATTTTAGGCAGATTGATCTGTCCTTGTACACACCCACCATAGGAACAAGTAATTCAAACTTTGGGAATGGTACCAGAAGATCTTAGCAATGACTCTCCCAAATCAACAAGTGAATTACAACTCCAACAGGACACATGGAACGTAGCCTTTGAATCACCTCTTTAAAAGCCCCCTGTTCCTGCTGATGAGCAGAATCACACCCTCTAGGCCAGGAGTCCCCTGTGTTTCTCCTTTGCTCCTTTGAAGCAATAAAACTTCTTTTTCCTTTTTCTCAAAACAGTGTCCTTGTTATTGCATTGGCATTGGGGACAAGGACGAAGCTTTCTGTAACAATTTCAGGAGTTATCAGAAAGCCAAATTATCCTACAATGAAGTCAAAACAGATGTCGGAACCTTACATAGGGCTGGTACACATCTTTGCCCAAGAATCCCAGCCACCACCAGGCTGACCACATAAGCCAGTCAAATAGAGCCTCTTAATTGCTGGCAAAACTCTTGAAAAGAGGGGCGCAACAAACAGAAACATCCTCCAAGGGACCATCTACTCTTTCCTGCCTCCAAAGTCCCCTACATGTCTCTTCCCATAAGTCCTTCCAATTCTTCATACCTGGAAATTTCTACATCCCTGTTTTCCTTCCCTTCTTCATGATCTCTCCACTAGTTTTCCTCTGGTTTCCCATCACCAATCAAATGTGCCCAATATGCCACAGGCAGTGGTGCACACCCGCAATCCCAGCTATTCAAGAGGTTAAGGCAGGAGGATCAGAAATTCAAGGCCAACCTTACAAACTTGGCAAGACCCTGTTTCAAAAAACTAAAAAGGGTGTGGATACAGCTCAGTGGTAGAGGACCCCTGAGTTCAATCCCTAATAGCAGGGGGGAAAAAAAGTGCACAATAAATTTGGCAGTTCTAACCTCAGATAAAAAGGATTTCAAAGGAGCTCCTACCAAGGCAGGCAAGAATCCCAGAACAGTTCAGCCAGCCACCACAAGTGCTTCGGTGCTACATATCTCTAGGATAAACGCAAGGGTATAATGCTCCATAGGAAAAACATAAGATCAACTTAATATGAAATCTACCTATATATTAACCCAAACTTGAAAAGCTAAACAGTTGCCCAATTAAAAAAAAATAAATCACTTCAAGGAATTGACAGATAAGAAAAAAGAGAAGCACATAAACTGGAGGTAACTTAAAATAAATAAAGACTGGTTCCCTAAAAAGCTGACTCACAGTGGTTTCAATGGTTTATATAGGTCAAATTTTAAACATCTTGGTACTAAACAAAATAGTTGCCCAGGTTAAATGCCAGAAATCTGTTATAACTGAATGAGCCCAAGACTCAGCAAGCTCACAAGATACTAAGCAGAAACAGAAGGCATGTAACAGGGGCTCTTTCATCTTTCTGTTGGTCTGAGTCATCCTCAACCCTGTGTTTCCCAGTAATCCCATTTAATGCCTCCCCCTCTACCACCATTACTAAACAAAGGGGGCTTTTACTTGAGTTTGTGAGTGAAAGATGGTTGTGGGGGAGGGACACTCTGCTACTCATCCAATTATTGCATATTATTTTGATGGTTAGCTAGCTCCCAAGCAGATCTATTTTTTGTCACTTTTTTTTTTTAACGTGGCACCTAAGAAACCCATGGTAAAATGTATTTGTGTTCTTAGCAGAATCTGCCAAAGGAGTAACAAACCACTACACCAAAAATTAGTCCTTACACTATAATGGTCTGACCATTTGAAATAAAAAAAGGGACAATTCAACATGGAGAAAATTATTCCTCTGATTCATAATCTATTAACCAAGATGAAGTCCCAAGGGTTTTCTGCCAGCCTCTCTGAAACAGAGGATAGAACAAGCCCCAAGAAGCTACCCTAGACCAGGAACCACAGGGAGGACAGGACCAGAGGCCAACAGCAGATGAGACTAAACAGATTCAGCACAGTTTGCAGTGAAGAATTCCCATACAGTAAGAAAACACTCTGCTATTTTCCATTCCTGAATCCCACTAGAATTACGTCTCTTTTAGCCAATTAAAAAAAAAAGTCCCAGTATTTTGGGCAGCTCTATTCTGGGACTGTAAACAAGTGAAGCAGCCAAGCAACGTGATGGTCCTCTTAAAGGAACGGTCTCAATAAGATGACCATCAACTTGGCTGAAGGGAAGGACGAAGACTTTCATCTTGGATTCCCATTTCAAAGAGAACACAAGATGACTAGAGTCCAGGAGGGCCTGGCGCAGGTGGCCACTTTTTTAGCCTCCCCTGGGTCACTGGGCTTCTTTATGAGCCTGCAAGGTCGGCATGAGGACCTCACTGCAGGAGACTTTGGCCACGAAAAGCTCCTGGGTCCAACTGTTGTCCCAGTCTCCCAAGGCAAAAGAGGTGAAGCTTCTCTGCTCTGCTCTCTTGAAATGAGGACAGTCATGGGAAGTTTGTAGAAAAGAGATCAAGAGGAGAATGGAGTGGTGGTAAAAAAAGAAAAAAAAAAAAAGGAAAAACCTGTGTGACTTTGGTGGGTTTTTGAGTTTTTTTAAATACAAGAATGAAGGAAGGTGAAAATCCCTTTTAGTGTTTCACCTTTACTCCTCTTTACTGGTAAATATTCTGACAAAACAAGATGTCTACTTCCTTGAGACCCAACAAATAGGAAAAATACCATCCTCTTCCTCTATTAAGAACCCTAATTGCTAGAGATTTTATTATTCTGACCTTGAGTTATTAGCTAAGGGTGTTCCCTCTGGCTCTAGAAGATTATAGATGACTTGTCATTGTGGATCATGTATTTTATTACAGGCTCTAAATCTTTAAGTCCTTTGGTTTTCCTAGTACTTTCCTCTGAGGCCTAGAAAAATCAATGAACACAACCCAGAAAGACTAACCATTTTAACTACAGAGGTAACAAAGTATGCAAAACATGAATATGGATTTCAGCAGCTGGATTATTTCTGAGGAGTGAACAGAACTAAGAGAAGGAAAAGCTGGTGTTTGGTTAAATTTTTTGTTCCTGATACATATACATATTATCACCTGTGTGTGTGTGTATATATCATGTACATACGTATACACACATATATATATATATATATATACACACACACACACATATACACATGACACATTTATCATATATTTTTTAAATTTTTTTATTTTTAGATACTGGGGATTGAACCCAGGGGCACTTAACCACTGAGACACATCCCCAGCCCTTTTTATTTTTTCTTTTGAGACAGGGTCTTGTTAAGTTACTTAGGGCCTTACTAAATTGCTGAGGCTGGCCTCAAACTTGCAATCCTCCTGCTTTAGCCTCCCAAGCAGCTAGGATTACAGGCTTGCACCACTGCACCTGGCTATCCCAGATATATTTTCCACTTCACTAAGATCAGAGTCTCCTATTAGAATGAATCTTCATCTGTTAGATCAGTTTCTCAGTCTCAGCACTATTGACATTTTATACCAGCTAATTCTTTTGGGGGGGGCTATCCTATACTAAATGTAAGATATTCAGCAAAACCCAGGACTCTACCCATTAGCCAGTGGCATACAACTCCCAACCCTAGTTGTGACACACAAATGTCTCCAAACATTGCCAAAGGCCCCTAGGGGAGCAAAACACTCCTGGTTGAGAACCAGTATTTTAGATAATACAAAATGAGATTAATTTAGCTATTATATAAATCAGGTACTTGATTTTATCAATTTAAGTCAATAAAATCTGGAATATTAGGTGGGTGGCATTTCTACAAACCAAATGCCTAGGAGTCACTACTGAATTCTCACTCCCTCACTCCTCCTCCGAATACATCATCATTTCTGTTTTTTACCTCCAGACTTTATCCCAGATTCATTACTCTCTATCTTCCCCATCTAAGTCCAAATCCATTTTACCTTCTCCAACAGCTTCCTATGTGGTCTATGTTTTCCCTATCTCTCTACAATCACTACAGTCTCGTCTACACACTAAACTCAAGAGCCAGCTCTTAAAAACTTCAACCAAGTCAGATGACTTCCTAGTATAACTCAGTCTTGTGCCTCTCATTACCCTTAAAATTAAACCCACATTTCCTTCCATAGCTTATAAGGCTCCCTGTATCTGGCACCTGCTTACCTCTACCCCTCTTTCCTTATCACTCTCTGCCAGCTAACTCCAGCCACACTGGCATTCTTTCTACACCTCAACTATGCCATCACCTTCAATTTTTTTTTTTTTCCCCAAGTCCCTTCCACCTGAACTTCCCCAATTAGCAACAACAGGTGTCTGCTTAAAAAAAATCACTTCTACAATAAGACCTTCTCTGACCATCCTTCAAAAGTGGCTTCCAGGCTGTTGTTCTGGCTCAGTATCAGTAGCAGCATGCTCTGATACTGATCTGGGTTCAATAAGGTATTGTGTCCACCTACAACTGGGATTCCAGGTGTGTGTCGCTGCGCCCTAAGTAATATTTTTTTTTTTTTTTGATACTGGGGATTGAACCCAGGGGCACTCCACCAGTGAGCCACATCCCAGCCCTATTCTGTATTTTATTTAGAGACAGGGTCTCACTGAGTTGCTTATTAGGGCCTCACTAAGTTGCTGAGGCTGGCTTTGAACTCGAGATCCTCCTGCCTCAGCCTCCCAAGTACTGGGATTACAGGCATGCTCCACTGTGCCCAGCTCCTAAGTAATTCTTGAATCACAAGCAACAAATGCGAGGAAACTCTAGGCCACAGAATTTAAGGAAACCACATTGCAATAGTAGTAGCCTACAAAGTGCTAAAATGATCCCTATGGATTAAAATGAAAATTATCAAAATCCATAAATGCCTAGAAACATGAAAGGAAAAAAAAAAAAAAAACCAGGACCTAATTATGAGTCCTCAGAGCTGTAAGGAATACTTCAAGGATAACACTATCTCTTACACAGGTGTAGAATTGTTTCCTTTGATCCTCACTACCACCATGAGGAACTGGTGAACTGGTGCTGCTGACCATAATAATGAAGTTTAATTGGAAAGTTTACATTATTCGGTCAAAGACAGCAGAAGTAGAATACTTAAAAGGTAGATGCCTCTGTTCAAATCCTTTGCCATTTACTGTAACTTGATCTTGGCAAGTTACTTGTCTCTGTGCTTCAGTGTCCTCATCTCTGAAACACAATCTACTTCCTAGGGTGTGGTAGGCTGAATACTGGCTTCTCCCCAGTGATGTCCACATCCTAATCCTTGGAACATGTAAATAAGTCACTTTATGTGGCAAAGGGAACTTTGAAGATATGACTGAGTTAAGGAACTTGTGATCAGAAGATTATGGTGGATCATCTTTGTGGGTGCAATGTCATCGCAAGGATCTGTATAAGAAGCCAGGAGACAGAAGGAATGTGACAGAGAGGGATTAAAAAAACAAGCTAACATACTGCTAGCTTTGAAATGGGATGACAGGGCCACAAACCAAGGAATGCAAGCACACTCTTAAAGCTAGAAAAGACAAGGAGATAGATTCTGCCCTGCAGCTTCTAGAAGGAATGCTCTACTAACCTGTTTTAGGATTTCTGACCTCCAGAACTAGAACAAATTTGTATAGTTTTAGTGTACTAGATTTGTGATGATTTGTTACATTATGAAAATAATAAATAAAACAAAGGGGTTGTCATTAGGATTAAATGATCTTATACAAGTACAAAGAATAGTTAATAACAGCAAAGTAAATTTTAGTTATTATGAGAAAAGACCAGAAACGAGGGAATATTCACAGAAATACTTCAGATTAAGAAAATGAATTTTACACTAAGAAGGGTAGTGCACACCTATAATCCAGCTACTTTGGAAGCTGAAGCAGAAGAATGACAAATCAAGGCCAGCTTTGGCAACTGAGCAAGACCCTGCCTCAAAATGTAAAAAGGACTTTGGGATGTAGCCTAGGGGTAGAACACCCCTGGTTTCAATCCCCAGGACTGGGGGGCAGGGAGTTTCATAAACATGGTAATATCTAATATTTTTTTTACTATTTTTGTAGTTGCCGATGGACAGCATGCCTTTATTTTTGTATGTAGTACTGAGGATCGAACCCAGTGCCTCACACATGCTAGGCAAGCGCTGCCACTGAGCTACAGCCTCAGTCCAATATCTAGTATTTAAATTTCACATATCATTCAACGAGATTCCATTTCTAAATACAGATACAGGATATTATCACATCCTTGTTTGTAATAAATCAAATATCCAGTAACCCATTAAGTCCCAAGTTTTCAATTCCTTGTAGGATGATGGGACATAATGGGTTAATAGGCTAGATTATGGAAAAGCTATTCAAATAAATATTAGGCATCCTTTAAATAATGAGATAGACCTCAATGTCCTGGTATGAAAAGTCCCACAAGACATCCTTTAGTGAACCAAGCATAGTGACACATGCCTGTAACCCCAGCTACCCGTGAAGCTGAGAGGCAGGAGTTCAAGGCCAGCCTGGGCAATTTAGTAAGTACCAGTCTCAAAATTAAAAATAAAGGGCTGGGGATGTAGTACAATGTAGAGCACCCCTGGGTTCCATCTCCAGCATCAGATGGTGGGGGCGCAGGGAGAAGGCAAGTACAGAACAGCACACAACATTAAGTTCCATTTTTGTTTAAAAAGGAAAAAAATATATATTTATAATTATACATGAAAAAAACCTATAAGGTATGCAGTTAATGGTGATCTTTAAAAAAAAAAAAACAAGGGTACAAAGTCTTTTCATTATATGCTCTTCTATATTATTTTGATTTTTTACTACTTATATGTGTGATACCCAGTTTGAAAAATTTCAGCTAAGATATGATGTCATACATTAATCAACAAGAATTTATGCCCTAATGATGTGCTTCCCATTGTACATGGCACTGTACAGGGCAAAAAAATTCTCTTACTCTCCAGAAATTTATAATCTAGATTCATATCAAACAATCATCTTTCTCATTGTTTTGGACAGTCACCCATCAGAAAACTGAACCAGATATTTTCCTTAAGAATTTTCTACTCATGACTGTGAGAATGAATGTTCTCACAGAGAATGAACAAGTTCTGTGTCTAATCCATTAGTTTCAACCAATATTGTGGACAATTAATAAACTCTATTTCCTGGGAACTGGTCAATATTTATGGAGAGGAAAAGCAGAAAAGTCTTTTTACCCACAGACCCATTACATACATATGACACGCTACACAGAAGAAAAAAAAAAAGATGAAGGACAAACATCATCTCCAGGTTGTGGGATCTGTCTTCCTCTTTACATTTCGTTACACTTTCCTAATTCCTCTGGAACATAAATCACTATTAAAAAACAATAACACACATCCTTCTTCCTCAAGAACATATTCTTTTTAAAAATGCCAACACAATATTCATGAAGATTACCGGCTCACCCCAAATCTTCCTCTCACTTTAGGAAAGTGCCAACAATACAAACTGTGACTTTCCAAAGACTGACATTAAGGAGAATTGATGGCAAAACCAATAAGAATCATCCAAATCCAAGTGCTCCATTTATAAAATATTTAGTCCACAATGTCGCTCAATTAGAGCATAAGCCATAATGAAGACATTATTGCTGACAAGGGAGGCAGAATGGGATCTGGGTCACTCTTCCATAACTCTATTAGTTCCTCTCAAACAAATAAAGAAAAGTCTGTGTTAGCAAAGTATTTAGCTGACAATGAAAGTACATAGGAATCGTGATGTTATTCCTTTCCATCAGTTTATCCAAGGAGGAAAAAAGCAGAGATGAAATATATTTAGTGGGTAAGCAGTAAATGGCAACTTACACACGTAATCCTCCCATCTGAAGATTAAAGTCATCATCACCACCCAAGTACTGAATGGACCACAATACCTGAAGGATACTGACAACAAACTGGTACTGAACACTGTGTGCCAGCCCATGTGCTAAGTCCTCTCCATTCCTAATCTCCTGGAATCCTCTCAATAAGCCTATAAAGTTGACATGAAACTGAGTTTCAGAATTTAACTTGCCTATGGTTATACAGCCAGTGAATGGTGAACTAGTATGTGAATTCAAGCGGTCTTCCCTTGAAAGCCCATTCGAATGTGGAAACATTACCTTACCTCTTCCCTGGTCAGACATTACCGTATCCTAGTTTCACCCAGGCCTGCTACCTACCCTCCCCTCAACTCAAATCAAATATCCTCTAGTTATTCTAGATGCCCATACTGGCTTCCATTGATCAGAAGTTACTACGGTTTAAAAGTTCCCTCCAGGGCTGGAGTTGTGGCTCAGTGGTGCTGGCCTGGCACATGTGAGACACTGGGTTCGATTCTCAGCACCACATATAAATAAATAAATAAAGGTCCATTGACAACTAAAAAAATATTAAAAAAAAAAAAAAGCCCCCTCCAAAATTTAGGTTGAAAGTTAATCTCCAGATTCCTATGTTGATGGTATTTAGAAGTACAGGTTTTGGGAAATAACTGGGGTTAGACAAGACCATCAAGCTAAGGTCCTCATAATGGGACTGGTGGCTTTGTAAGAGACATGAGCAGTAGCATGCTTGCCGTCTCATCCTGTAACGACGCCCTCTGCTCTGTTATGATGCAGCAAGAAGCCCTCACCTGATACCAGTGTCATGCTCTTGAACTTCCCAGCCTCCAGAACTGTGAACTAAATGAATCTTTAATCTTTTTAAATTACTCAGACTCGGGCATTTTGCCACAGCAACTAAGACAGAAGTCTCTACATGAAAACAGAAGAAAAACAGAAGAGGCTATGTGGAAAGAATACTGTGTCTTTATAAGAGACACTTTTTTCTTGCAGGGGGTTGGAGCAATGGGCTAGTGCTGGGGAATCAAGCTCAGGGACTTGTGCATGCTAGGTAAAGGCTTCCACTGAGCTACATCCCCAGCCTTAAAAGGCACTTTTTAAAGACCTCTCTCTCTAAATCAAGACAGTAAACTCATACCTTATTACCTAACACTACCATGGACCTGCTGTTAGTATTTCTTTCCCTAGATATGCAGTCCTTCATCACAGACACTTAACACACAACTTGCCAAGTATTCTCTTTCAGAAAGCTATTTTAAAACAGTTCTACCTAATAATAATAACAATGCCTGGCATATACTGAGCATTTGGAACGCAACAAGCTTTACAGTCTCATTTCATCCTCACAGAAGCCCAATGACACAGGCATTGTTCCCATTTTACAGATGAAGAAACTAAGGCTCAGAGAGAAGTAACTAACTCATCCCCAACTCATGAAGTTGGTAACTAAATCTGACTCTAAGCCCTCAGAGGTGTTGGCTTTTTTTTTTTTTTTTTGGTACTGGGGATTGAACCCAGGGCACTCCACCACTGAGCCACATCCCCAGCCCTATTTTGTATTTTATTTAGAGACAGGGTCTCACGGTCTCACATGAGTTGCTTAGGGCCTCACTAAGTTGCTGAGGCTGGCTTTGAACTCGGGATCCTCCTGCCTCAGCCTCCCAAGAGGCTGGGATTACAGACGTGCACCAACATGCCCAGCTGAGGTGTTGGCTTTTAATGATTAAAATGTGAGCTCTGCTGGGCTCTGTAGCCCACGCCTATAATCCCAGCAGCAGAAGAGGCTGAGGTTAGTAGATCCTAATTCAAGGTCATCCCCAGCATTTCAACAAAACCTCAGCAATTCAGCAAGATCCTGACTTAAAATGAAAAATGCAAAAAGAACTGGGAGTATAGTTCAAAGGTAAAGTACCCCTGGGTTCAATCCCCAGTAACAACAACAAAAAAGTGAGCTCCACCTGGGCTCTTTGAGAACTACCTTCTAACAACAGATCTGCTCCAATGCCATGTGACTCCCACCACACCCAAGTGCTTACCTGAATCTCTTCGTTTTCATCTACTAGGAGGAAACTCACAACCTTCTCAGTCATCTTCTTCCTCTTGGTCTCCTCATCCATCTCCTCCCCCTCCAGGGACTCCTGGACCTTACTAACATGGTACACAGTAATGGGGTGTCTCCTCCTGTTACCCCCAGAATGAGTCCTCTTCTGGCACTCCAGACACAAGTTGATTTTACAGGCCTGGCATCTCACAGCTGCCCTCTGCCTAACACCAGGAGAATGCCCATTGGGGCCCTTGCAGGGGTCACAGTAAGGGACATGGCCAGCTTTGAGTCTTATCCGCTCATGGTTTCGAAGGCGCTCCTGCCGATGGAGCTCCTCCTCACAGCGGAGACACTGCAAACTGCAGCACTCATCACACTCAAAGACAGCTTCATCAGTCCCACTACAGGCATAACTTTCCTGGCACATCAGTCCCGGATTCAGACCCTTCTCTGCTGGGGAAGTCTGGGCACTCATAACTCAGAACGGTAAAGAAGCACACCCACCATATAACAGTCACTGAGTTTTCCCAAGGAGCAAAAACAAAGACTTTGAGTCTGAAGACTGCACAAAACTTCCACAGGGTTCTAAACACCTTAAAAAAGAAAACCTGTCCTATTATAATTCTTTACACACTCACAAATGGTTGATTTTTTTAATTTTCTGCCTCCAAGATTCTTGTAACAGCAGCAACATTGATTTGGTTTGAAGGTTTCATCCTTCATAAAGTGCAGGCGAAGATGCAGTCAAATGAATTCGACAAGAGTCTTTGATGGCAATCAGAGTTGTGATGAGATTACAGATGTGGGCTCATTTCTTGTGCATCAGTCACAAAGTTTTTGCAATGAAATAAAGTGGTCAGGAGTTTTCAATACAATTCAAGTTGATATTTCAGGACATACCTAGAATAGAGGAAGGAAAAGGATTTCACTCATCTAAAAAACAGAAGTGCATCTTAAATAAACAAAAAGACTGACTAAATACTAAGCCTAAACAATGGAAAAAACTCTTATTTTTTTTTTCTTTTGAACCAGGAATTGACCTCAGGGACTCTTGGCCACTGAGCCACATCCCCACCCCTATTTTGTACTTTATTTAGAGACAGGGTCTCACTGAACTGCTCAGCGCCTCGCTAAGTTGCTGAGGCTGGCTTTGAACTCGCGATCCTCCTGACTCAGCCTCCCAAGTCACTTGGATTACAGGTGTGCGCCACCACACCCAGCTCAAAAACTCTTATTCTTGCTGGTAAAACTTACACTGGCTTTTTCTGATACTAGAAATTTCTTCCCAAAATCAAAGGTAAGGCTCCTCCCTTTAAAAACAAACATCACTTATCGGCCCAGGGCATTTAAAGACTTTGCTGCTCTATTCCCCAGACTGATGACACTGTGTTCATGTAAATATTAAATTTAGAATCAAAATCACTAGGCAGGGCCGGGCGTGGTGGCACACGCCTGTAATCCCAGCACCTGGGAGGCTGAGGCAGGAGGATCTCGAGTTCAAAGCCAGCCTCAGCAACTCAGTGAGGCCCTAAGCAACTCAGTGAGACCCTGTCTCTAAATCAAATACAAAATAGGGCTGGGGATGTGGCTCAGTCCTAGAGTGCCCCTGGGTTCAATCCCCAGTAAAAAAAAAAAATCACTAGCCAGGGGCTGGGATTATGGCTCAGTGGTAGAGCACTCACCTAGCATGTGTGAGGCACTGGGTTGGATCCTCAGCACCGCATAAAAATAAATAAATAAAATAAAGGTATTGTGTCCATCTACAACTAAAAAAAAATTTTTTTTTAAATCACGAGCAAACTGTCCTTGAAAAAATAACTCTCTGCGCCCCCATCTGCACCTCACAGTTAGGAGGTAGAGAAAGAAACCAATAAAAAGCTAAAGAAAAAATTTAATAGCAATAAACTTTAGACCCATCAAAGTCGTGGGCAAATCTGGTTATCCTTGTAACTGTACTGTTTCAACTCTAGACAGATGCTTAGTAAGGCCTCTAAAGGTGGAAACAACAATCACAATTTCAAGTTCAAAAACAATAACAATTATTGTACTTCCTTTTGTCCCTTCTTTCTGAAAATGGGAAAAAAAAAAAAAAAAAAAAAAGGGGGAGCAACAGGAAGCAGGATTCCTACACTATGGCCCAGGGCAAAGACAGGCCAATAGTGAGTCAAAACAAACAGTTTTTTTCTCTTGGTCATTCAAAAACTAACTTAAAAATAACTTCGGAAAAAAGATAACTGGGGCAGGAAAGGGGCTTTGGTAACTTCTACAATTTCTTGGTCCCCCTAGCGTGACCCCCATTCCAACACCCCAACCAAGTGTAAGTCTTCCTTTCAGATATTCATTCCTCTCCCACAGTAATCAATCTATCAATCTTATTTTTAGATAAACAAGGAAGGCGAAGGGAGTGACTAGGGGACCTTA
Organism: Glaucomys volans; assembly: GCA_020662805.1. Lineage (NCBI taxonomy): Eukaryota > Metazoa > Chordata > Mammalia > Rodentia > Sciuridae > Glaucomys > Glaucomys volans. Next base: position 447,495 of record JAJEJO010002384.1, on the reverse strand, counting down.
TTTACACCCTAACCTCTGGTCGTGCCCAGGTTGCTCCTAAAACGGAAACGAAAATCAAAACTTGTCACAAATGAAAAAAGCATAAAAATCATCCTTCAAAAGAACACCTCATCCCCGCCAGGCCAAGCAAACAATCTGCCCATTCGGGCCCCCACCTCGACGCCTCTCTCCAACCCAGGGATCCTCACCCTTCCTTCTTCCCGGACAACACTACCACAACCCGAGGGGCAGGAGCGAAGCCGAAGAACAAAGAAGGCCCCCCAAATCCCCCCCACGCCGGCACAGCCCGGAGCCGAATCCATTGTTTATGCCACCCCACCCCCACTCGAGCCGCACCCGGCCCCCCTTCCTCCCGGGGACAGCCGGAGCCCCAGGACGACCGCTCGCCCGGTGCAGGGCCGTGCCCTCCCAGCCCTGCCCGCGGTGGCCCGGGGATCCCACCACAGAGCAGCTCGGCCGCGGTGAGGCGGCGTCTGGGGGCGGTGGGGCGCCGGTGGGGGCGGGGGCTGTTCCTCAGGGCGCCGGTGGATCCATCCACATCTCCATCTCCGCCCCCCTTCTCCTTCGTTGCCTCCCGGGCTTCCTCCTCTCCTGTTGTCAGTTGGGATCAGCTGATCAGAGTGAACTTCTCCTAGCTCCGACTAACAGGAAGGCGTGAGCCTTGCAGCCCCGGGAGGGAGGAGCGGCAGAGGGCGGAGCCCGACGCCGGGGTGCCGGAGGGCGCGCACAGCCTCGTGGGAATTGTAGTTCTCGTGGTACATCCTCTGCACCACACCCCGGAAGTGCAGGCTCCAGGTGACTACAACTCCCAGAATGAAGCGCAGCTCTTGCGAGCGGCCGGTGAAGGCAGGCCATCGAGCATTTTGGGACTTGGAGTCGTTGCATTGACTGGTTTCCGCAGGTTTCAGAGTTGTTTAGGGTAGTGGCTTGGTGAGGAATGGCGCTAAATTAGACCGTTGATATGATAATGTTCAGAATAAATTGGAGATGCTGAGGCAAATAATGTGGTTTCCAGTAACCCTATGTTGCAAATCATTCTTTCAGAAATGTGTGAAAGCCAGCGCTCTCCACTTAGCCAATTTCATCCAACACAAAATGGAAAAAGCGGTAAGAATTAAGATAATTTTAGGTAGTCCTGAGAGAGTTTTGTTTTCCTTGCAAGGGTGGTCTCCGAACCCATCATTAATTTTCCCCCGCTTGTTTTTTTAAATATTTTTTAGTTTTTAATGGACCTTTATTTTATTTATTTACTTACTTATATGTGGTGCGGAGAATCGAACCCAGTGCCCCACACATGCCAGGCAAGCTCTCTACCACTGAGCCACAACCCCAGCCCACCTGCCTGTTCGTTTTCTGACCTTTCCGTATATAACTTCAGAACTTACAAATTTTGAATTACCTTTTAGACAGGGTATGCTTTCAATTAAACTTTTAAACTAGCCGGGTGTGGTGGCGCACGCCTGTAATCCAAGCGACTTGGGAGGCTGAGTCAGGAGGATTGCCAGTTCAAAGCCAACCTCAGCAATTTAGCGAGGCCCTAAGCAACTCAGTGAGACCCTGTCTCTAAATAAAATACAAAAAAATAAGGCTGGGGATGTGGCTCAGTGAACCCAGTCCCTGGGTTCAATCCCCGGTTCCAAAAAAAAAAAACTTTTAAATTACAGTTCCTACTAATTGTTAACACTATTAGCTGGCTTTTTAAAAATGGCCTTATTTTTGTTTAGTGCTTACACTTTTTTTCCATTTTTTTTTTCCATTTAGTTCTTGAAAACACACTGAAAGAAAGCCTGATATTATGAAAAGGGCAGTAGTCTGTGATGTCTAAGATTCGGTGCTTTGTTCCAGAAAAGTTGTTGACTACATAGGTGGCTTAAAAAAAAAAGAGAGAAAGAAATAAACACACACACAATATAATAAACATATATATGTATATAAAATTAAATATATATACATATATTTATTATATTTGTGTGTTTACACATATGTATATACATGTATATATATGTGTGTGTGTATTGTGTGTGTGTGTGTGTGTTTTTCTGGATATGTCTAGGGTAAGTCACTCAATCTCTCCATACAATAAAGGAATTGTACTGTGTAATCTCTGAAGTCCCTGCCAGTTTCAACGTTGGATGATTCTATCTTGATAATCGTTAACCCAGGAGAGAAAACCAGGATTACCTGACTTGCCAAGGTCAAACAGCAAGTTATTGACAAAGCTGGGAAAAGACTTCATCTCCTGATTTCAACCAGAACCCTTTTTACCTTGTGATTCATGGGGCATAACTAAATAAATAGTTAAAAAATACTAAATCTACATAATAATGAATGTGCCATGTATGAGGATTTTATTGTGTCTCCATAACTGGGTAGTGGACTAAATATGCAACATGCCTAAGATTTTTTTCCTATGTCAGATCACAAACCAGGATATTAAGAACTAAACTATCTGTGGCCCTTTAAAATTAAATGGTCATTGGATATAAGGGGGTGTTAAGAGAGGAAAAGCAGGGATTCTCAGAAGGAAGTTAAGATAAAAAAGAAACTAGGCTGAGAGTAGCCAGCAGATCAATATAATTTCCCTAGAAAGTTTTATTCCTAGACCTAACAATATAATGTCCTGGACTGGGTTTGTGGCTCAGTGGCAAAGGCTTGCCCCACACGTGCAAGGCACTGGGTTCAATTGTCAGCACCCTGTATAAATAAATAAATTAAATAAAGGTCCATTGCCAACTAAAAAATATATATAAAAAAATAAATTTTTTTTTAATTTCCTGTAACCTAAATAGATTACTTCATATTCTTACTTATAAAACAAGGATTTATTATATTCTAGGAACAAAATTATATTTAATAAATCCTTTTAATTTTTTTTTTTTTTTTTTTTTGAACCAGGGATTGAACTCAGGGGCACTCGGTCACTGAGCCACATCCCCGGTCCTATCTTGTATTTTATTTAGAGACAGGGTCTCACTGAGTTCCTCAGGGCCTCGCTAAGTTGCTGAGGCTGGCTTTGAACTCGCGATCCTCCTGTCTCAGCCTCCCAAATCGCTGGGATTACAGGCGTGCGCCACCGCTCCTGGCTCTTTTAAATTCTTTTAAAGGTTTAATGGTTAACCCTAAAAGAATTCCTAACACTGGGCCGGGCGGGTAGTTTATTTCTTTTAGCAGATAATTGGAGTTATCAGATCTATTTCTGTCGTCAGTTGTTTTTGCTCATTTTCAGTCTTTGCATGCTCACTTATTTTTTTACTGTGAATTGCAGGAAAATTATTTGCAGGAATTCCTTTAAGGCCTAGCATAGAGCTTTATTCCTCCAGAGAGGATTTGCTTTTGCTTTTGCAGGAGAAACCACTTTAAACTAATTCGCTGTTTGGTATTTTATTTATTTATTTGGACCACCAGGAGATTCATATCTGAGCTGCATACCCCTGGAATGGCTGGCTTTTGGGTCCAGTGTGTCTCCCGTGTATTCCACTAAAACTCTTTCCCATCCCAAGATAACTCTCTAGTCTGTTAGGTGGGGGTGGGGGGTTTACTTCCTGTTCATTTATATGGGTATTTGATTGCCCATATTTAGATTTCCCACTTCCACCAGGTCCTGGACTTTTCTTCTGTCCCATGAAGCATAAAAAGAAACAAGCTTAAGTTACCAAGAAAGGCATATATCCTCAGGGTAAAGTGACATCATTGTTCCGCTTACTTTTTAGATCCTGCTTTCACCTAAATTTTGGTCTGATAATTCTAATCTTATTGTTGACTCATTATTTTACCAAAATTTTTAACTTGTTTTCAGTAGGATGGTCAGTTTGACATATTATGAGCCATATTACAGTAAAAAAAGAAAAAAAAAAAAGAATAACAGGCAAGTTAATAGCTCAAGAGGGGAGCCCATCAGGTCATATGGTGGCCTTCTGGCTGTTGGCAGTGTTCTACTCTTGACCAATCCTCACTTGCTAATCATTAAACAATTCATGTCTCTTGCACTCCTCTATTTGTATGATGTATCTCACAATTTAAAAATCAAATAAAAATGTAATTATGAAAAGGAGATTATCAAAATAAAAGATACCATGAAATTAGGCTCTCCAAGATAAGCAGATCATACCCGTGGACTTAATAAAGTCATTTCCTTAAGTCAATCAACATTTTAAAGGTTTTAATAATATTTCACCACACAGGTGTTACAAAACTAGTAGAAGACATTTTTCTACATTTGTCCAATTTAATTTCCCATCTAGCTTCCCCCTTAAAGGGAGTCTTCAGTATGAACACATAGACATACCCATACCCACAATTGAATTACAGTACTTAAAATACACACTCCTAATTTCATCAGCTATATGCAGGTATACAGTGTGGGTTAAGCACAGCCTCTTTCCCAAATGGTGCTCAGAGACGATATTCATTAGATAGACGCTGTGGCGCACACCTGTAATCTCAATAACTCAGGAACCTGAGACAGGAGGATCACAAGTCCAAAGACAGTCTTAGCAAATTAACAAAGCCCTAAGCAACTTAGTGAGAACCTGTCTCAAAAACTTTAAAAAAAAAAAGGGTCAGGGGCAGGCCTGGGGATGTGGCTTAATGGTAAAGTGCCCCTGATTTCAATCCCAGGTACAAAAAAAAAAAGGTGGTATTTATTGCCTTGGGAATTTGCCAGACACCAAAGAACCACCTTCAGCCTTCACTTTCAAGCCCAGAAATTTTGTTTTATCACCCACCTAAAGTGAATTAATCTTTTGGTGATCAATACATACTAATCAAGCTTACCAGACTAAGGATACCACTACAATAGCTTTTGGAGCGGTATTACTATAATCAGAGTAGAATTCTAAAACTAGCACAAGGAGAACCATGATCAAAAATGTGCTTGGGGGATGGGGATATATCTCAGTTGGCACAGTGCTTGCCTCCCATGCACAAGGCCCTAGGTTCAATACCCAGCACCACCAAAAAAAAAAAAAAGGAAGAAGTGTGCTTAGACCGGGCATAGTGGCACATGCTTATAATTCCAGCGACTTGGAAGACTGAGGCATGAGGATCAAAAGTTCAAAGCCAACCTCAGCAATTTAGTGAGGCCCCAAGCAACTCTGTGAGACCCTGCTGGAAATGCAGCTCTGTAGTTAAGCACCTTTGGGTTCAATCCCTGGTACCAAAAAAAAAAGAAAAAAGAAAAAAAGTGCTTGGTGAGAATAAAATCTGAGCAAGAGTCAGACCAATGAATAGTTATGGTAAAGGCTAATGTGTACAGACCTCCTGCTAAAAATGGTCTTTGCCCATGGTACCAGAATAATTAAATTCCCATAAAGTTACTTTTCCCCTTGAAATGTCTTCACTATCTACTAAAACAGAGCTTAGAACCATCATTCTGGATGATTTAAGAAGAAAATTAACTTATTGGAAGAACATTAGGTATCTTAAAATTGTGGGGAAGTTTGGAGAATCTGGTTCAAAAAATGATCAGAACAAGGGAGGTGGTTAGTAAGAATCAACCACCCTAAGGAAATGAGGGTAGGATGCCATCATTGACTCTACTTCCACTGAACACCTTTTCCTCTGTCCCCTCTGTGCTATTGCCACCACTACACTTTTAGTGATAGCAACTGTGAGTGACAGCGTAATGATCCCACACACACAGAGATGTCCACATCCTGATCCTCAGAATCTGTAGACATGTTACATTAAATGGTGCTATGGTTGAATGCCCCAACCAAAATTCATGTTGAAATTTAATCTCATTGTGAAGTATTAAGAGGTAGGGTCAAGTGGGACTATTAAGAAATGAGAGCTCTTCTCATGGAAGGATTAAACCATTTGTGGATTAATAGATGAGGGAATTAATGGATTATCTCAGGAGTAGCTTTGTTATAAAAGTAATTTCTCTGGCTAACTTGCTCTGTCTCACCATTCCATGTACTTTGTTATATCATGACCCAGCAGGAAAGCCCTTACAAGATGATTGATAGGTGCCAGCACCATGGTCTTGGACTTCCAGATCATGAGATGAATAAACTTCTTTTCTTTATAAATTTACCTAATTGGGGGCTGGGATTGTAGCTCAGTGGTAGAGCACTTGTCTAGCACATGTGAGACCCTGGGTTCAAACCTCAGCACCACATAAAAATAAAGGCATTGTGTCTACCTACAACTAAAAAATGTATTAAAAAATAATTAATTAATTAAAGGTATTGTGTCCATCTACAACTAAAAAAAAAAATTAAATGAATAAATTACCTAATCAGTGGCATTCAGTTACAGCAACAAAAAATGGATTAAGACACTTTGGCAAAAAGGACTTAGCACATATGACCAAGGTTAAGGACCTAGATAGGAAAATTATCCTGGGTTTTAAGTCTAACCCTAAACCAGAGAACCTTTACCAGCTGTGGCCAAAGACTGATGTAATTCCAGAACAAGAGCCAGAGAGTTGCTTACTTTGAAGATGGGAAAAAGGGACCATAAGTCAAGGAATGCTAGCGGCATCTATATCCAATTTCCAACCTATAAACTAGGTCTAAACTGTAAAACATTAAATTCGTGTTGTCTTAGGCCACAGATATGCAGCAATTTGTCACAGCTGCAATAGAAAACTAATAGAGAAATTCCATGAATAATTTCTGAATTATCTCTGCATCTCCCCCACACACACCCAAATCAAAATCCTGGGCAGGAAAATCCAATTCGTCTCACATGGATCACATCCTCATAGTCTGAAGTAAGGGAAAATAAAAAGAGGGAGGACTTTTTCTCTTGATTTCTGGAATAGAAGGCATGACACAGTGGAGCATTGTCCCCAAATAGTAAAGAGAAGTAGATAGTGGACACAAAAGAACAACAGATGTCTGTTAGAGGGAACCATTATTTTGCCAAGAAGATTTTCCTTTTTCCGTACTTAAATGACTCACCTACTCCACTTCCGGTTGATATATTTTTCTTTAAATATAAGAATAAGCCGGGCGCAGTGGCGCACGCCTGTAATCCCAGCACTTGGGAGGCTGAGACAGGAAGATCGAGAGTTCAAAGCCAGCCTCAGCAATTTAGCGAGGCCCTAAGCAGCTCAGTGAGACCCTGTCTCTAAATAAAATACAAAATAGGGCTGGGGA
>JAJEJO010002384.1:406329-440289 GCA_020662805.1 Glaucomys volans | reverse complement strand
TATATATATATATATATATATATATATACACACATACATATATATATGAATATATTCCATCAAATTATTTAAATTCTATAAACTATATCTTTCCTCCATTATTGAAGAAAGAAATTGTAAGCCAAACTGACTTAATCAATAAAAGAAGTATATTAGCTCAAATAATGAACAATCTAGAGATTATAGTTTTAGCCAAAATTCAATCCAGGACTCAATATGCTTAGGATCTGTTTCCTTCTCAGCTTCTCAGCATTGAGAAATGCACCCAACCAATTTTAACAAGAGTAAAAAGCAAGTCAATACTGAAAGATAGTATATTCTCAAGTCTAGTGAAATGGAGCTGGGGCAATTAGATGAAAACTAGGCAAATAATAATAATAATAATAGTAAGCTTCAATCTGATCCTTATACAAGTAATTCAAAATGGATTGTAAATTTAAGTATACAACATGAAACTTTTAGAAGAAAACACATGAGAAAATCTTCAGGACCTAAACTAGATAAAGAGTTATTCCCTCCCCCTACTCTATACTAGGGATTGAACCCAGAGGTGCTATACCCTTGATCTATATCACCACTCTTATTTATTTTTTATTTTCAGACAGGGTCTTGCTAGGTTGCTGAAGCTGATCTTGAACTTGTGGTCCTCCTGTCTCAGCCTCCTAAATTGCTAGAATTATAGGCATGTGTCACTGCATCCAGCAAAGAGTTCTTAAACAGGACACCAAAAACATAATTCATAAAGAGAAAATGGGCACAGTTAGACCTCATCAAATTAAAACCTTCTCTCTATGAGAACTACTAGAAGAGTCCATGTGAACCACATCATGAATTGAGAGAATAATCCAAAACATAGCCAAAGTTGCATTCAACATAGGAATGTGGGCAGTATTCAAACATCGCCCCTTTATTTTTACTACTAAGGTTAAAACAATTATGTCACTTATACTGCTTTAAAGCAGGTAGAGAAGGTGAAATAGATATCTTTTAAAGCATCTTCTCAATATATAATTATGTTTCTTTCTGGAAACTGCTACCAAGAGGTAGGCCCTGACCAGTCATATTTGTATTACATCAGCCTGTGACAATCAAATTCTCTGGGCAGGGAATTTGGAACCAATGTCTAAAAACAGTGAACAGAGTGGACATTTGCTACTGAGAGTGTGCCCAACATCTAATCTCCTTCTTGTGTTTGGAGAAATGCCCATTGTTTGCATGTCGATGGGACATTTGGCCAGTCAATGAGCTGACCAAGGACCATGAGTCCAGAGCTATGACTAAGAAAAAAGGAAAATCTAAAGAGGCCTATGTACCAGAATACGCACAATTGAATAAACAAAACATGCATACACAAACATACACTCATACACACATGTATTCCTGAACTTAAAAAAAAAATAATAGGAATATCCAAGTGTTGGGGGAAAATAAAGCTGGGCATGGTGGCACAGGCCTGTAATCCCAGTTGCTCCAGAGATTGAGGGAGGATCCCAAATTCAAGACCAACCTGGGTAATTTAGTAAGACCCTCTCTCAAAATAAAAAAAGTAAAGTAAAAAGAGCTGGGGATATAGCACAGAAGCAGAGAGCCCCTGCATGAGTCCCCTATACTGCAAAAACCAAACAACAAAGAAGTGGGTGCAGGCTACCCCCAGGGTGGAATTAATGGAAAAGCCTCCGGGCCTATAGTAGAGTGTGTGTGTGGTGTAATCCAGAATCCAGGAGCATTTTACCCCTGAGCCACACCCCAAGTCTTTTAATTTTTTAATCTTTTATTTTGAGACAGGCTCTTGCTAAATTGCCTAGCCTGGCCTTGAAGTTAAGATCTCCCTGACACCAGTCATGGGCACACACCTGTAATCCCAGCACTTGGGAGGCTGAGGCAGGAGGATCACGAGTTCAAAGCCAGCCTCAGCAACTCAGCGAGGCCCTGAGCAGCTCAGTGAGACCCTGTCTCTAAATAAAATACAAAATAGGGCTGGGGATGTGGCTCAGTGGTGGAGTGCCCCTGGGTTCAATCCCCAGTACCAAAAAAAAAAAAGATCTCCCTGACTTAGCCTTAGTAGTTGGGACTACAGGCCTGCATCAACCATGTTTTGCCTCTCCTAGAGTCTAGATCATTAATAACTAGATAGGAGAATGGGAGGTTAAGCCTCAGACAATGAAATAAAGCCCTTGAATGAAAGCCTGGCATTTCAATAGATTGAGAGTCAAAGGTGAGCTAAACAAAAGTTTGCCTAATAGAAAAGGGAGGCAAAATAGAAACCTATCTTTGTGTATACAACACCAGGTGGACTATACTCCAATAATGATAACAGTAAGAGTCTCTTCTAAGCATTTGTAAATATAGTTTTACTCTTGCAAGGGTCTGCGGTTTGAATTGAAGTGATCACAGACTGGAAGTGCACTTCAGCACACAGGGAGTATAAACATAAACCGGCATGGTGGCTCACACCAGTAATTTCCAGTGGTTCTGGAGTCTGAGGCAGGAAGATCACCAAGTTCAAAGCCAGTCTCAGCAATTTAGTGAGGACCTAAGCAATTCAGCTAGTCCCTGTCTCAAAATAAAAATAAATAAATAAATAAAAAGAGGGCTGTGGATGTGGCCTAGTTGCTAAGTGCCCTTTGGTTCAACCCCTAGTACCAAAAACAAAAGTAAACCCTCTGGGAGAACACATCCTCAACTCACAGAGAAGCTCAAGCTAAGTACAATCACAAACACAAGTCCCCATGAACAAAAACCAGCAATAAGCAAGATGCTCTTACCTTTAAGAGTCTCAGTTATTATAATTGTCAAATAGATGAATGAAGGAAGATTTTTCAGACAAAGAAAATCATAAAGAATTCATCATAAGCAGACCTGCACTGCAAGAAACAATAGCAAACCCTACTTAAGCAGAAGGAAAATGAGACCAGAGGGAAATTCAGAGTGATACAATTGAATGCAGAGTGCCAGAAACATCTGCTATGCTGTGAATAATTGTGTCCCCTCCAAAATTCACATAGAAACTTCATCCCAGATGCAACAATATTAAGAGGTGGGGCTTTTGTCCATCACATGCAAGCACTTGGGAGGCTGAGAGAGGATCTCAAATTCAGGGCCAAACTGGGCAACTTAGTGAGACCCTGTCTCAAAATAAAAAATAAAATGGGCTGGAGATGTAGCTTAGTGGTGGAGCACCTCTGGGTTCAATCCATAGACCTGGAAGAAGAAAAAAAAAGGAGAGATGGGGCCTTTTAGAAGGTGATTAATGCATGAGGCTCCACCTTCATGAATGGGATCTATGACCTTATAAAAAAGTTGGCAGGAACTAGCTAGACCCCTTTTGCCCTCTTCCTTCCAGCGTATGAAGACTCAAGTAACAAGGTTCCAACTTGAAAGCAGAGAGCCAGCTCTCCCAGACACCAAACCTGTCTGCACCTTGATCTTGAACTTCTAACCTCTAGAACTATAAAAAATAAATTTCTATTCTTTATAAATTACTAAGTCTCAGACATTTTGTTATAGCAGCAGGAATGGCTAAGACAATATCTTTAAAAGGTAATTAACTGGACTGGGGACATGACTCGCTGGTAGAGGGCTTACCTACCATGCACCAAACTTTGGGTTCAATTGCCAGTACTGAAAAAAACAAAGGTAATTAATTTAAAAAAATGGCAATGTGGGGCTGGGGTTGTGGCTCAGTGGTAGAGCACTTGCCTTGCATGGGTGAGGCCCTGGGTTCGATTCTCAGCACCACATAAATAAATAAAGGCATTGAGTCCATCTACAACTAGGAATATATTTTTTTAAAAAATGGCAATGTATTATAAAGTTCATAACAGGCAAAAGGAAAATATTAGGAAGATAGCAGCATAAAAGACGGAGGGGAAATTAAAGTATACCGTGCTAAATTTCACAATACTGTATTTTTTGAATAGATATAATAAAGATATATTTTGTGGTCCCCATTAACCACCAAAAACCAAAGATGTGAAATGAGTAGGCTAACATTAGCAATAAAATTGAATAGTAGCCAGGTGTGGTGGCGCACTGCCTGTAATCCCAGAGACTCGGGAGGCTGAGTCAGGAGGATCGCGAGTTCAAAGCCAGCCTCAGCAACTTAGCGAGGTGCTAAGCAACTCAGTGAGACCCTGTCTCTAAATAAAAAATAGGGCTGGGGATGTGGCTCAGTGACCGAGTGTCCCTGAGTTCAATCCCGGGGTAAAAAAAAAATTGAATAGTAGTCTGGTGTGTGCCTACAGACCTGGCCCCTCAGGAGGCTGAGGCAGGAAAATCACTTGTATCCAGGAGATCAGGATCAGCCTTGGCAACACAGCAAGACCTCACCCCCAAAATATGGATAATAAAAAGTACTCAGTACAAAATAAAGAAAAGATAGAAAAAGAAGTAAAGGACACCTAGAATAAGTACAAAACAAATAGCAATATGATACATTTAAACTCAGCCATGCTGAAAATCACATGAAATGTAATGTCTGAACACTATACTTAAGAAGGCAAAAATTGTCAGATTGATTTAAAAGAAGCAAGGGTCATCAATTCTTGGCCATTTGGCTAAGATCCAAACAGAGTATCTGTTCTTATCAGTTTAATATCTGATATGTCCTCTATCCCAAGATAATATATTTAATGGATTTTTGGTGCAGGGAGATGAATAGGAGCTTGCTCCATCCATTCCATGTATCAAGGTAGTATTGCAGTATCTCCAGCAATGGTGCACCCCTTTCAGGGGGATTAAAAAGAAAAAAAAAAAAAAAGCAAGGTTCAACCCTATTCTGCCTATAAGAAACAACCTACATAAAGTATAACGAAACAGTAAAGGGAAAAGGATTTAAAAGATATACTATGCAAATTAGTTAAAACTAATCTGGTGGGCTGGGGATATAGCTCAGTGGTAAAGAAGTTGCCTAGCATGTGTGAGACCCTGGATTCAATATTCAGTACAGTGAAATTTTAAAAAATAATAATTAACTGTTAAAACAAACAAAAATTAGCCATGTATCATAAAGCTCACAGCATGCAGAAGGGAAATAACAGCACAACGGATTGAAGGAGGGAAAGGACAGAAAAGAAAAACTAATCTAGAATGGTTACATAATATCAGACAAAGAATTTTTTAGTACAAAAATTACCAGGGTTGGCTGGGGCTGTAGCTCATTGGTATAACACTTGCCTAGCACATATGAGGTGCTGAGCTCAATCCTCAGCACCACAAAAAAATAAATAAATAGGGCTGGGGATATAGCTCAGTTGGTAGAGTGCTTGCCTCACAAGCACAAGGCCCTGGGTTGAATCCCCAGCACCACAAAATAAGTAAATAAATAAATAAATACATACATACATACATACATACATAAAATAAAGTTTAAAAAAAATTATCAGAGCCGGGCGTGGTGGCGCACGCCTGAAATCCAAGCGACTTGGGAGGCTGAGTCAGGAGGATTGCGAGTTCAAAGCCAGCCTCAGCAACTTAGCGAGGCCCTAAGCAACTCAGTGAGACCCTGTCTCTCAATAAAATACAAAATAGGGCTGGGGATGTGGCTGAGGGGCTGAGCGTCCCTGAGTTCAATCCCTGGTTCCAAAAAAAAAAAAAAAAAATTATCAGGGTTGGAGAAGCATTTCATAATGATAAAGAAGTCATTTCATCAAAAGATCATAATTCCAAGCATGTATACACCTTACAACAGAGCTTCAGAATATATAAACAAAAACCTCAAATATGTTTGAAGATTTGTAAACTCTATCAGAAATTGATAGAACAAGTAGGCAGGAAATCAGTACACTGTGGAAGACCTGCACAACATTATCAACCACACTGACCTCATGACATTTATAGAATAATCCACCAAGCAATAGCAGAATATATATTCATTACAAGTATACACAGCACATTTAAGAAGATGGACCATCTTTGGGCAATAAAAGAAACTTCAATAAATTTAGAAGAACTGAAATCCTAAAAAGGGTCTTCTCTAACCACAATGGAATTAATTATACATTTATAACAGAAATATAACTGAAAACTCCCCAAATATTTGGATATCAAACAATACACTCCTAAACAATGCTTTAGGGACAGAAGGTGTGTAGCTCCATGGCAAAATGCTTGCCTAGCATGTGCAAGGGCCTGGGTTCAATCTCCAGCACCAATAAATAAATTAATAAAGTAAATAAAGCTTCAGTCAAAGAGTGAGCCACAAGGGAAATTAGAAAGTATATTGGACTGATTAAAAATGAATACACAATAAATAAAGACAATACTTAGACATTTGTAAGACATAACGCTCATCTCAGAGAAGGCTCAAATCAATTATTTGGGTTTCCATCTTATAAAACTAGAAAAACAAGAGCAAATTAAATCCAAAATAAGCAAAGAGAAGAATATATTTCAATTGCTTGCATAGCGTGCTCAAGGCTTTATCATCTGCAAGGAAAGTGGAGGCAGGTGAGCAGAGGGAATCCAAGAGTTGGTTCCACCAGTACAATTTCTCCGCACAGCAATTGTTAACTTTCTATCAACAAACTTCTATCAATAAATGAAACTTCTTGTAAGAACCAACCAAACATCACTAGGGATACAAACTGCCAAATATCTATCACTCAAGAAGAAATACAATCCGAATGGCCCTATCTCTCTCTTGAGCCCTGTCTTTTTTTTTTTTTTTTTCCTTTTGGTACTGGGGATTGAACCCAGGGGCCCTTTACCACTGAGTCACATCTCCAGCCCTTGTAATGTTTTTGTTTTGCGATAAGCTCTCCCTAAGTTGCTTAGGACTCACTAAATTACTGAAGCTGGCCTCAAACTTGGGATCCTTCTGCCTAAGTCTCCCAAGTCACTGGGATTACAGGTGTGCAAGGCTGACCCAAAGTCTACTAAGAAAACTGATTTTAGTTAAAAATCTCACAAAGACGATTTGAAGCCCATCTGACTTTGCTGTGTATTCTACCAAACATTTAAGGAAGAAAAAATATGAATTCTAAAATAACATTTTCAGAAAATAGAAAAGGAGAAAATGTTTCCCAACTCAACAATGGCATAGGGGCTTGGAGTGTAGCACAGTGTTACAGACTTGCTTACCATTCATGATGCCCTGGGTTCAATCCCCAGCAAACACACACCACAGCAACATACCCAAGAGTAATTACTTATAACAAGGTGGGCTGACCTAGAAATGTAAGGTTTGTATAATAAAGATCAAACAAAGTATTTAATTACGTTAATATACCAAGAAAAGAAACAAAATATGATGATCTCGACAGAAATCAAAAAGTATTTGAAAAATTCAACATTCATGACAAAAATTCTCAGCAAACCAGGAGAGAACTTCCTCAACCTAATAAACAGCATCTATGAAAAACTTATAGTTAGTATTATACTTAATGGCAAATGGATAAATGCTAAATTCGTGTATAATAAACCGGGTGCAATGGTGCACACTTGTAATCCCAGTGGTTCAGGAGGCTGAGGCAGGAGGATCTCAAGTTCCAAACTAGACTCAGCAAAAGTGAGGTGCCAAGCAACTCAGTGAGACCCTGTCTCTAAATAAAATACAAAATAGGGGTGGGGATGTGGCTCAGATGTCAAGTGCCCTTGAATTCAATCTCTGATACAAAAAAAAAATTCAAGCATAATAATAAATCAAGAATAAAGCATCGGCCAGGTACAGTGGTGCACACCTGTAATCCCAGCTCTTGGGAGGCTGAGGCAGGAGGATCACGAGTTCAAAGCCAGCCTCAGCAACTTATCGAGGCCCTAAGCAACTCAGTGAGACCCTGTCTCTAAATAAAATACGAAATAGGGCTGGGGATGTGGCTCAGTGGTGGAGTGCCCTGGGTTCAATCCCCAGTACCAAAAAAATAAAAAATAAAATAAATAAATAAAACATCAGGCTGGGGATATAGCTCAATTGGTAGAGTATTTGCCTCGTAAACACAAGGTCCTGGGTTCAATCCCCAGCACTGCAAAAAATAAAATAAAATAAAAAAATAAAGCATCCATATTTGCTCTCCCAATTTTTTTTTTTTTTTTTAATAAGTTAGCTTTTTTTGCAGTGCTGGGGATTGAACCCAAACAGGGCCTTGTGCTTGCGAGGCAAGCACTCTACCAAGCACTCTACCAACTCTATACCAGCTATATCCCCAACGCATAAGTTAGCTTTATTAACATTCAAGTTGTTTCTGCTGGCTCTAAGGGAAAGTCATAAAAATCAGCTCATTGTCATTCTTTTTTTTTTAATTTTTTTAGTTGTAGATGAACATAATAACTTCATTTTATTTATGTGTTTTTATGTGGTGCTGAGGATGGAACCCAGGGCCTCAGCCATGCTAGGCAAGCATTCTACCTGAGCCCAACCGCAGCCCTCATTGTCATTCTTAAATAAACTCAATGATTGTTTTATTCCCCTATTTTAACAACAAAAATGCATATGTATGCATATATGTACATATAAATATTCACAGGGACAAACACTATTTACATTTCTATCATATGCACAGGTGAGGATACAGTCACCTTTTGAAGCTGTCAACCAGTGGCAACTGATTTCAAGAATTGGGAGTATTTATCTGGAGAACTTATAGAAAACCTTCCTGTGAGTGTAGCCATCTGTTTTTCAAGCAGGGACATTTTATCTTTTATATTTTTACATTTCCAAATTTGACCATCATTATAATCCTGGGAGATGAGTCCATAAGCTGTTTGTGAATATTTCTATTTTACAATAAAGTCATTTAAATTTGAAACAATGTGTTTTAAAGAATTACATCTGCTCAGACAGGGTCACATTGTATAAATAATTAACATAATAAAGCCTCAAGACTCTAAATTATATTCACTCAGTTCTTTCCTTACCTAGGAAAGGTAAGAGAGGTTGTCAATTTGCATTTATAATTGGGTGGACTAATGCCTTTTGATGTGTTCTGTTTGCTTTATCGAGACTTCTCATTCAAGCATGAGCAAAGGAATAATATGCTTTAAACTTTAAGATGGACTGAAATTATAGACAGAACATGCCTGTTCTGAACTTCCTGCTGGAAAAGAAGAAGTCCTACTCCTTTCTTTGCTGATCTCCTTGAAAAGAATTGAATTTTGAAGCTAGAGATTTGATGTTAAAATTCCAAATCAAGCATCTGTTGTTCGCTTCAAATTAACAATTCTAATTAAAAATTCCTCTCCAATAAATATGGATCAGGCCTCACACGGAATGTGGTTCCTAAGCAATTGCTTTCCCTGCATTGTTCCATTTTGCTCTCACATTTCTGCCCAACATTGAACTGGAAGTTCTACCTAGTACAAATAAGAAAGAGAGAGACAGAGGAGAAAGAGGAAGAAGTAAAGAAGGAGAAGAGGAGGAGGAGGGAGGGAAGAATAAAAGAGAGAAAGAAAAAGACAAAGAAATGAAAGGTGAAGTAGAACTGCAATTCGCAAATCACATGATTATATAGAACATCTAAGGAATCTTAAAAAAAACTCCACTAGAATTAATAAATGAGTTATGTTCATAGAATAAAAGATGAACAAATTTATACAAAATAAATTATATTTCACACACCTGCAACAATCAAAATTTGAAATTCAAAGGCTAATTCTGTTTATAATAACATCAAAAACACAAGCTGGGCACTGTGGTGCACCTCTGTAATCCCAGTGATAGGAGGCCGAGGCAGCAAGCTTGAGGCTATCATGGCCCTGTCTCAAAATAAAAAATGAAAAAAGCTGGGATATTGGGTTGGGGCTGTGGCTCAGTGGCAGAGTGTTGCCTGGAATGTGTGAGGCACTGGATTTGTTCCTCAGCACCACATAAAAACTAAATAAATAAATAAAATAAAGGTATTGTGTCCATTTACAACTAAAAATTATATATACTAAAAAAAAAGGGGGGCTGGGATATAGCTCAGTGGTGGAGTGTCCCTGGGTTCAAGTCCCAGTATAGGAAAAAAAAAATACAAGAAATAGGAATTATTTTAGTAAAATATAAGTAAGACTTGTGCTCTAAAAAATACAAAACATTGTTGAAATTTCCTTCATAATTATTATGAAATTATCATTTCATAATTTAATCTCAATAAACCTAGGGGCATTTGCCACTGAGTTACATTCTCAGTTCTCTTTTATATATATTATATGTATATATGTATATACATATATACATATATATATACATTTTTTTCCTTTGGAGGTGCTGGGGATTAAACCCAGGGCCTTGTGCTTGCAAGGCAGGCACTCTACCAACTTAGCTATATCCCCAGCCCTGTATTTTATTTTGAGAAAGAGTGTTGCTAAATTGATGAGGGTATCACTAAACTGTTGAGACTGCATGGAACTTAAAATCCTCCTGCCTCAGCTACCTGGGTCACTGGGATTACGGGTTGTCAGATTATTATTATTGGTGAAATCATAACAGGTACCATTCTACATATAAAGGAATCCAAAGGTTTCAACTGTGACAAGGATTTCTTTAAGTTTTATACTATTGTGGTTAAATAACTGGTGGGATATTGTGCTATGTTGCAGAGCCTAGTTTTTTCTTGAAAAACTAGGTTTGGTTGCTCTTTTTTGTATATTAATGTGTCTTTGTATATTAATGTGCACAAATCTTTAGAGAAGAGGATTTGTTGGGCTGGTGTTCTCCAAACTAGGTGTCTGTCTTGGCAATTTATAAGAATAACAAATTTTACTGGGGAATTAATTTTTATCATTTAATATTCTGTAACAGTACCTGTTATCAATAGGGTATATGTAAATTTGTTACTATTTACACTGAGATCAAAATTTAAATGCAAATGTATTTAAAAGTTAGTGAGAGCCTGAGTTGTTTAAAGGTTAGTATCGGGAAACTTGAATGCATTTGGCCACTTTGCCACACAAAAGGAAAGTTAAAAGCTCTATCAGCCTTTCCTTGATTTGTTTTAAATGCAAAATATTGTGTTAACTACCATTCACATAGACTCAGGAAACAATACATGTAAACTGTGTAAAATGATGTTCAAAGAGGAGGCAAACCCGTTCTTTACAGTTCCTCTTCACCCTGACTCCTGTTACCTCTTTGTCTTCACATGGGAGGATCCTATATCCTTCAGGTCTTGACAGCTGACAGTGAACAGTTTTCCAGGTGAAAACTGGCAGATTGATTTCACCCATATGCCCAGATGCAAAAAAACTCTGTTACTTACCTTGGTTGATATTTTTTCAGGCTGAATAGAAACCTTCCCTACCCCCAGGGAAACTGCTGACATCACCTGTCCTCATTGAGCAGATTATTCCCAGATTCAGACTTCCTGCACCATCCAGTCAGATGAGAGTCCAGCCTTCACCTCTCAGATTGTTCAACTAGTCTCCAGAAGCCTCGACATCACCTGAAGACTCCATATCCCCTACCGACCCCAATCCTCGATGGTAAAGTTTACACAGGGACAACAGCCAACCATCCTGAGGCTTCACTTAGAATCTAAAAGTTTATATTCAGGTGGTTCTTCAGGCTCACCTAACCATCCAGGAGCAGGAAATGGAGATCCAACCCCAGATGGGCGCAGCTACTCAGCCTAATGCTAATCCTTTCTCAGGTCTTACTCTGATACATCAAGGTCTTTGACTTCTCAATCTCTCCAGAGTTAATAACATCTCAGATTGTTTTCTTTGTGCAGATTTGGACAGGACCCTGCTAACAGCCGTTCCTTTGAGTACCCCCCTTAATACTTCCTCAAAGGCTCGAAGGACCCCTATTCACCTTTGGAGGGAGTTCCCCCTTATGACAACTCCTCAGAGAACTTTCCGTACTGTTACACTTTCTCTAACTCAGTGCCTTGCAACTAAACCATTCAGGTCTCTTCTCCCCTGTTTGCTCCTCCAGAATTCCTTTTCTGATGTAATGGTTCTCTGACGAAGAATTAGATCCCAATATGCCCTTCGCTTTCTGTGTGCCCTCCACTTCAGTTCCTCAATTGATTCTATATAGTGAAGCTGAATTAATCTGACCTGTTCAAACCCTGGTATCCCTACAGGGACAAATAACATCTGTTGCCCAAGTTTCTTTACAGAACCGCTGAGCACTAGATCTTCTGACAGTGAACAAAGGAGGAACATGTCTATTCCTAGAGGAGGAATACTACTAGTGCATCAACAAAACTAGATTGAGAAACTGGACTCATTGAGAAAACTCTCCTGCATCTGAATTTGCCCAGAGCTGCATGAGTGAGGTTGCCAGAAAGACCTACAACCAAATGCTCCTGCACCCTTACAGCTGCCTCCCCACCAACCCAGACCCCGAAATCTTTTTTCCCACGACTCCCCCAACCATGCAGGAAGTAGCCAGACAGACTCCGGCGCCCTATATCACCCAAAAGGTCGAAATATCAGATGGAATTTGGGCAGCTGCAGGGGGAGGGAGCAATGTCACCTAGCAACACACTGTGCCAGAAGTAACCAATACCTGCTGACCCTGACATTCACCTTGGGTCCACCTTTCCCTGGGCAGGACCCCTGACCCCTTTCCTCAGTATAAAAACCCTGAGCAGCCAAAGCCACGTGTGATTTCCTCTGGCTCTCCCACCCCGACTTTCACCCCGGGGAGCTGGAAATTTTGCCAGGGACACAGACTCTAATAAATCTCAAGCCACTACTTTTGTCTGACTCTGGTGAACCCGCCTGGCGAGCTTACTCCTTTGGCCACCCGCCGCTTTTGTGAGCTTTACACGGGTATACACCACTTCGCATACTTGTTGAGACATTTTAAAAGATCAAAATAAATGAATAAAGAAATGTTTGTGGGTCTGAAAACTCAATATTGCTAGGATATCAATTATGCTCATATTGATGCCTAGATTTAATGCAAAACCATAGAAAATCCCAGCATATCTTGTAAAAATCAAGCTGATTCTAAATCTTCTACCTGGCAATGTAGCTCAGTGGTAGAATGCTTGCCTTAGCATGAGGAAGGCCCTGGGTTTGATCCTGAAACCCACAAACTAATAATAATAAAATAATAAAAATGTAAACTTTTAAAAATAAATAAAACTTGTATGGAAGAGCAAAAGACCTAGATTCACCAAAATAATTATAAAAGATAAATATAAAAAGCTGGGTGTGCCAGGCCTGGTGGTGAATGCCTGTAATCCCAGCAACTCGGGAGGCTGAGGAAGGAGGATGGCGAGTTCAAAGTCAGCCTCAGCCATTTAGTGAAGCTCTAAGCAACTCAGTGAGACCCTGTCTCTAAATAAAAATACAAAATATGGTTGGGAATGTGGCTCAGTGGCCAAGTGGCCCCGAGTTCAATCATCGGTTCCAAAAAAAAAAAAAAAAAAAAAGGCTGAGTGCAATAGTGCATGCCTGTAATCCCAGCAATTTGGGAGGCTGAGGCAGGAGGATTGCAAGTTCAAAGCCAGCCTCAGCAACTTAGTGAGGCCCTAACCAACTCAGGAAACCCTGTCTCTAAATAAAATACAAAAAAGTGCTGGGGATGTGGCTTGGTGGTTAAAAGTCCCTGGGTTTAATCCTTGGTACCAAAAAAAAAAAAAAAAAAAAGGATGAATACAGGTGCTCATGACCTCTTTTCTAGACTTATAAAGTTATTAGTAATCACTACAGTGTGGAAATTGTGTAAGAATAGACATGTAAACTAATGGAACTTAATAGAGAGTCTAAAAATAAACCAACAAATATATGGTCAATTTTTTTCTATAAGTGCCAAGGGAACTCATGAGGAAAAAGTGCTTTTGTGATACACTGTGCTGGAACAATTAGACATACATATGTCCAGTAAATACGATAATTTTTTCTTTTTCTCTCTCTCTCTCTCTCTTTTTTTCTTTTTTGTACTGGGGATTGAACCCAGGGCATTTAACCACTGAGCCACATCACCAGCCACCCCTTCCCCTTTTTTCAAATTTAGAGACAGGGTTTTACTGAGTTGCTTAGGGCCTCACTAAGTTGCTGAGGCTGGCTTTGAACTCACAATCCTCCTACCTCAGCCTCCTGAGCTGTTGAGATTACAGGCATGGGCTTCCAGACCTGGCAGATATAGTAATCTTAAAACACATAATTTTATTTGTTACATTATTGTGTTTTATATCTAATTCAGCAAACTCATTTCATCATTCCTTTCCTATTGGACTATAAATTTCTTTTCAAATGCTCTTTGAGTGGCTGGGGCTATCGCTCAGTTGCAGAGCTCTTGCCTGGCATGTGTGAAGCACTGGGTTCAATCCTTAGCACCACCGTATAAAATTAAATAAAGTAATTGTTTTCAAAAATGCTCTTTGAAGCCGGGTGTGGTGGCGCATGCCTGTAATCCAAGCAACTTGGGAGGCTGAGTCAGGAGGATCACGAGTTCAAAGCCAGCCTCAGCAACTTAGCGAGGACCTAAACAACTCAGTGAGACCCTTTCTCTAAATAAAATACAAAATAGGGCTGGGGATGTGGCTCAGTGGCCGAGTGTCCCTGAGTTCAATCCCTGGTTCCAAAAAAAAAAAAAAAAAATGCTCTTTGAACCACCATTACCATCCTGCTAATTCCTTTCCTTTAATAATGAGCTAAATAAATCTTTGGCACATCTTCCTTGATGTTTATATGGATCAAGTTTTTAACTTTTTGAAATAAACTCTTTGCTAACTCTTGTAAAAAATTTTAGTTGATAGCTATAAATTAATCCCTCTTTTCATGATCTTCACAAAAAGTGATGATGTATATAAAGAACTAAATGGGCTGGGGACATAGCTCAGTTGGTAGAGTGCCTGCCTTGCAAGCACAAGGCCCTGGGTTCAATCCCCAGCACCACAAAAAAAAAAAAAAAAAAAAAAAGAAATAAAATTTTAGTAACTTTTTATTTGAGGATCATTTATATACAAGTATTGAAAAAAGGTTATTGGTGTAGCCAACAATTGAGAATTGTATACCTATATATAGTTTCTAACTTCTTAAAATAATTATTACGAGGTTTTTTTTTTTTTTTTTACTGGGGATTGAACCTAGGGGTATTCAGCCACATCCCCAGCCCTTTTTATTTTTTTTTTTTGCTTTTTTTTTTTTTTGCAGTGCTGGGGATTGAACCAGGGCCTTCGTGCCTGCAAGGCAGGCACTCTATCAACTGATGTATATCCCCTGACCCTTCTTTGTTTTTTTATTTTGAGATAGGGTCTCGCCAAATTGCTGAGGCCGGCTTGAAACTTATGATCCTCCTGCCTCAGCTTCCCAAGTTGTTTGGAATTACAGTCAGGTGCCACTGAGCCCCATCCACGTGATTCTTTTTTATTTTTATTTTTTTGGAACCAGGGATTGAACTCAGGAGCACTGAGCCACATCCCCAGCCCTATTTTTTTTTTAATATTTTTATTAGTTGTTGATGAAACTTATTTCGAACCCAGTGCCTCACATATGCTAGGCAAGCGCTCCACCACTGAGCCACAACCCCAGAACTCCAGCCCCCCAGCCCCTCAGCCCCTCAGCCCCCCAGCCCTATTTTGTATTTTATTTAGAGACAGGGTCTCAGTTGCTTAGGGCCTCGCTAAGTTGCTGAGGCTGGCTTTGAACTCGCGATTCTCCTGCCTCAGCCTCCCAAGTCGCTTGGATTACAGGCGTGCGCTACCACATCTGGCCCAGGTGATTCTTAATGTGCAACTAAGAGCAGAAAATCCTAAAACTCCTAAAACTCGTAAACCCGGAGTCAAAGAACCTCAAACTCTCTCTCTCTTGTCATGAAAATTTTACCTTATAATAAAATCCTTAGGTGATATAGTGAGAAATTATTCAACATACCTACTAAAATGCATCAAAAAGATGACTTTATCATATTATTTAGCTCTTACCTTGGAAAAAACGGAAAACAGCCTCTAGGGAATAGCTGCAGAATAAATATGTGTGGATGGATTTGAAGGAGAGACCGATTTTTATATAGTAATTATAGTACTTTGGACTAGGAATGAGCCTCAGAGATCATTTTATCTATAGAAGGGGGTTGGCAAACTACACGTCACCTGTTTTTATATGATCCCCAAATCATGGTATTTTTAAAGGGTTGTAAGAATTGCTGTTAATCACTATTATTGAACACCAAATAGTTTTAGAAATTAGTTTAAGATCTAGTAGTGTTTCTTAATTCATCCTAAAATTATATGGTAGAACAGTCTAGTAAATAAATGATATTTATACTACTATTGCTTAATATACTTCCAATGCTGTCAAAAGCTAAAACAAGAAGCAGCCCCTCCATTCCCATGAAGTTTGTAGTGGATGTATTATCTGAGCCCAGACTTCTTTTACGTCAGCATTTTTCAGACTTCAATGCAAGTAAGTACAAAGCAAATTTTCATATTTCAAAATCCATTGAACTTTTCAAAAGAAGAGCTTCCAGCTAAACTTCAACTGGAAGCGATTAGGCTGCAATATAATATATCAAGAGAAGAACTAGGGCTGAGGTTGTCGGACAGTAGCAGAGCACTTGCTTGGCAGGCATGAGGATCTGCATCCAATCCCTAACACCACTGGTTAAAAAAAAAACAAAACACTTGCCAGTATTTTATAAATATCTCTCAACTGCTAGATATCCTACAAGAAAATTACATGCTCATAGACAAAAATCAGTATTTAGAAGTACCTATCTGTGTTAAACCTTTGTAGATAAAATACATAAAATATTATTACTGGTCAGAATTTGCAATAGATTTTGGCATTGAGAACAAAACTTTGAACCCCCAAGTAAGTGAGTACATTGTCTCCTCCAAAATAATTATATTTTCTCATTAATAGACCCATATTACAAAAAACTTATGCTTAATTATTACATAGGTCCATTAAAATTTGTGTGAAGCTGGGTATGGTGGAGCATGCCTATAATCCCAGTGCCTAGGGAGGCTGAGCCAAAAAATTGCCAAATTTAAGACCAGCCTGGAAAACTTTTTTTTTTTTTTTTTTTTTGGAGACCGGGGGTGGAAACTGCGGGACACTCGGCCACTGAGTCACATCCCCAGCCCTATTTTGTATTTTATTTAGAGACAGGGTCTCACTGAGTTGCTTAGGGCCTCGCTAAGTTGCTGAGGCTGGCTTTGAACTCGCGATCCTCCTGCCTCAGCCTCCCAAGTTGCTTGGATTACAGGCGTGCGCCACCACGCCCGGCTCAGCCTGGAAAACTTTGCAAGACCTGTCTCAAAAAAAAAAAAAAAAAAAAAATAGCTGGGAGGGTTGGGGATATAGCTCAGTGGTAAAGTGGTTCAATCCTTAGTACTGAAAAAAAAAAAAGTTCAAACAAAAACTTACACACAAATGTCCATAGTACCATCATTCATAATAGCTGAAAAATCAAAGCAACTCAAAATCCATCACCTGATGAATTTATAAACCAAATATGTTATACTTGGGCCATATTTGGGAGTTTTGTGGTAGAGCATGTACTTAGCATGTTCCAGGCTCTGGGTTCAATCCCTAGCACTGAGAAAAAAGAAAAGAAAAGCAAAGAAAGGAAAAGAAAAAATTACAGCATATGCATTTAACCATAAAACTGAACAAAGTGGGTTGGGGATATAGCTTAGTGGTGGAGTGCTTATTGAGCAGGCCCAAGGTCCTGGGCTTAACTCTGAGTGCTGCAAGGAAAAAAAAAAAAAAAAAAAAAAAAAAAAAGAACAAGGTACTGATATAGGCCACAATATAGAAGACATAATATTGAAAATACTATGCTAAGTGAAAAGTCAGACACAAAGGCTACATATTTTATGATTCCATTTATATGAATAAATGTAACCAGTATAGGCAAATCCATACTGTATTAGGTCTGTTCTCTGTTGCTATAACTGAAAACTTTAGACTCATAATTGAAAAAGAAATTCATTTCTTACAGTTCTGGAGGTTGAGAAATCCAGGAGCATGTCACCAGCACCTGCTCAGCTCCTGCTCACTCTGGTGAGTTTCTTGCTGCATCATAACATAGTAGAGGGCCTCACATGGCTAGCCAGAGAAAGCCAGAGAGATCTCACATTCATAATAGCCACTCCAGTGATGATAACCCATTAATCCACCAATCCTGAGTAGATTAATTCATTCATGAGTGCAGGACCTTCATGAACCAATGACCTCCCAAATGCCCCACCTCTCAATGTCTTGGACAAATATAACTTTGGTGATTAAGTTTCCAACTTAATTAAGGGGACATATTCAAACCATAGCACATAGAGACAGAAAGCTGCTTTGTGGTTGCCAGGACTGTGGGAGTGGATAATAGGGAGTGGCTGCTTAATGTTTATAGAGTTTCTATTTGGGGTGAGGAAAATGTTCTGAAGTTAAAAAGCAGTGATGGTGGAACAACACTGTGACTATACTAAATGCCCTTGAATTATTCACTTTAAAATGCTTAAAATGGTGAATTTTGCTGTGCAAATTTTACTAAAAAGAGAAAGGAAAAGAAAAACCAGGGAGACTAATGAGTATAGTTTGTGTGATATTGGGTTTTAAGTGCCCATGGTAGGACTGGGGGTGTAGCTCAGTGATATAGCATGTATGAGGCACTGGGTTCCGCTCTCAGTCCTGGGAAAAAGAAAAAAAAGTGCGAAGGAACATTCTAGTGGAGATGATCAGTTGGTAATTGGGCAGAAGGAAGGAATTTGAGTTCCTTCTAGGCCAAACTATGAGACACTGGGAAGTTTTTAAAGACAGAAACGAGGATTACATCAAATATTTTGAAACAATATTCCTTGGTTACAGTGGTTAATAATGAGACTAGTATTAGTCTGAAGTTGAACAGACAGTTGCTGGGCAGATGTCCTTGTAAAAGTACTTTTTGTATAAGGTTGTAGTGGCTTCTACAATCTGTGGTTCTCGAAGAGTCTTTGTCATAACTACTACCAGGAAATCATGTGTAAGAATCCTTTCCTCAGAAACTTCTGGCTTTATCTATTTATTTTCTGTTAGGATTGGCACAAACAACTCCATTTTAATTCTGAGAACTCTCACAGTTCTCTCATAAACTAAATTCAATGCCATTGTCTCCCATTGTTTAAAGCTTAAACTATGACTTGGGAGGCTGAGTCAGGAGGATCGCGAGTTCAAAGCCAGCCTCAGCAACTTAGCGAGGCCCTAAGCAACTCAGTGAGACCCTGTCTCTAAATAAAATACAAAATAGGGCTGGGAATGTGGCTCAGTGGCCAAGTGTCCCTGAGTTCAATCCCTGGTTCAAAAAAAAAAAAAAAACTTAAACTATGTATAGGAATATAACTGATATATAATTTGAAATACTAATGTTAGTCAGTCTAATTTAGAAATTTTTGTATGCCCTTCCACCTTGTAGGTATCAGCATAGAGAATTATAGGCACATATTTAGAAGGAAGCATGTACAAAGATGGTGATTGTAGAATTGTCCATATGTGGACAAAGTGGAAATGAATGTCCATAATTAAGGGAATGATTAGGTAAATTGTTCAGTGGATGATGATTACTTTCTCAGTATTCACTTCCTTCTTTCTCTTTTTTTAAAGGAATTCTAATTTTGTATAAATATCCACCTTTCCTTAGTAGAAAGCTTGGATTTCAGAAAAAGCTGGCCCTTAGCTTATTCTTAGATCAAGGAATAGGACTGATTGTCTATTGGTAATTGGATCTATCTTGCCAATGATTTTTGCAAGAAAGAGTATGAAGCTCAATTTAGCATGTGACTCAATTCAGGTTCCAGGGGCTTCTTCCTTGATCTTTTGGGAGAGTTTCTGAAATCAACTCAGTTTTCTTCCTGAATTAAAAGCATATGGGAAGCCAGGCGCCATGGTGCACGCCTGTAATCCCAGCACTTGGGAGGCTGAGGCAGGAGGATCGAGAGTTCAAAGCCAGCCTCAGCAACTCAGCGAAGCCCTAAGCAACTCAGCGAGACCCTGTCTCTAAATAAAATACAAAATAGGGCTGGGGATTTGGCTCAGTGGTGGAGTGCCCCTGTGTTCAATCCCGAGTACCAAAAAAAAAGCATATGGGGGAAAAAAAAAGGGGGGGGGGGGGGGCGCTGGGGATATAGCTCAGTTGGTAGAGTGCCTGTCTCGCAAACACAAGGCCCTGGGTTCAATCCCCAGCACCACATACACACACAAAAGAACTAAAAAGCATATGGGAGGGCTGGGGTCATGGCTGGCTCAGTGGTAGAACACCTGCCTGGCATGTGTGAGGCACAGGGTTCAATTCTCAGCATTGCATATAAATAAATAAATATCCTTTGACAACTTAAAAAAAAAAAGTACTGGAAAAAGTTAAAAAATATTAATAATTTAAAAATAAGTTTATTTGGCTAGAATAGCATCACGATGGGAATATAAGCTATGAGCATATTCAAGTAGCTTGAAGCAAGGGGAAATTTTCAAAGGCAAATGAGGAGGATTATGTCAGCTATTTTGAAGCAAGAACCCTTGGCCACAAAGATTAGTAACAAGGATGGCACCACTCTGAGGTTGTATAGACAGTTGCTGGACAGATGTCCTTGTAGAAGTTTTGTTTTGTTTTTTGTTTTTTTAATAAGGTTAGGTTATTGCAGCCTTTTGTAAATAGTTCATGTTATCAGGTATGCATGCATGAGATCCTTCCTTCAGAGTCTCCCAGCTTTGTTTATTTACACATGTGACTCCATTTCAATTCTGGCAATTATCACTCCCATGTATATGTTTCTGCCAAAGTGGTTGTATCAATACATCTGTCCACCAGCAATGCCTAAGTGTTCCCATTATTCTCCACCTTTGTACTACCAGACTTCTTAATTTTTACCAATCAGTTTTCTTACCAAATACTGTATGATCTACGCTTTCACCATGGTAGGAGCATTTCTATGGACTATTTTGCGTGTTCGGTTCATCAATTGTGTTTTTTCTTTGAAATATGATAGCTGTCTTTGTCCTCCATTGGATTATAAGTCCTATCAATTTCAAGCAGTTTTAAAATATTCTATGTACTGATCTCTTGTGAGTTGCATGGACACATCTTATGTAGCTTCTCAGTTTTTCTCAGCCTCTCTTATCTTCTGAATCCTTGACCATTGGTCTCAACCCATTTACCACCACTAATTCTTTAGGGCCTGTAGCAACTTCTGCCTGTTGCTACTCCTTTTGGTAGCCAGGTGGTATAAGATCTGATGTCACCAATGCCTGTAAAAAGGGGCCAAATGAGACAGCCCAGAAGTTTGCCACAGGGTACATTTTATCAACTAGGAAATTGGACATGTGTAAGAAATAATAGCTGAATTCCTTTCCTTTTTCATCTCCAGTGGAATATTTGTGACAATCTTCCTATACAGACTGCTCAGACATTCTCCTCCCTCTAATGGGTACATTTGCTGAGAGAACAACACAGTTTCTTGTGAAGCAATAGCCAGATAATGCATTACCTTGCATTTACTTCCAGTTCCCAGTTCTCTGTCTTGTTTTACTTTTCATTTATTCTTGATGACCTGGCATTGCACCTCCCAATACAGCATTAACCTTAAAACCTTGTCTCAAACTATTTTTTGCTGTTGTTGTTGTTTTGTTTTATGGTTCAAGTACATGGTCAGGTGTCACCTTTGATTTGGGCCTCTGTCAAGGGTGACACATCATTGTGAGAGTGCATATTGGAGGGAGTGCTCCCATCGCCAGTCAAAGCAGAACATGAGAGAGAGGAAGAGACTGGTGTCTCTTTTCTTTTGAAGCCATGCCTTCAGAGATTTAAGGACATTCCATTAGGCTTCCTTCCTTGAAGATCCACAGCAACTCTGTCTTAGTCAGCCTTTTTGCCACTTGCTTTTTGTTTTCTTTATGTTGACTTTAGTGTACTTTAATGTAGTTGAGTTTATCAGTATTTTCTTTTTAGATTATACTTACGCTATCTTGTTTAAGAAGTCCTTTCTGGCGCTGGGGTTGTAGCTCAGTTGTAGGGCACTTGCCTAGCATGCATTAGGCCCTGGGTTCAATCCCCACTACCAGAAAAAAAAATTTTTTTTTCCTTATCATGTGTTCTTAAAGATATTCTAAAAGTTTTGTCATTGACACTGAAGTAATATGATCATTTCAACATTTGCTTTAAAAATTCTCTAAAATTCTTCATCTACTGATGTTCAAAATTCTAGTAACCCGGCTGGGGTCATAGCTCAGTGGGAGAGCACTTGCCTAGCATGTGTGAGAGACTGTGTTTGATTCTTAGCACCACATATAAATAATATAAAGGTCGTTTACAACTAAAAAAAATTAATAATTTAAAAAGAATGGGGCCGGGCGCAGTGGCACACGCCTGTAATCCCAGCACTTGGGAGGCTGAGGCAGAAGGATCACGAGTTCAAAGCCAGCCTCAGCAACTTAGCGAGGCCCTAAGCAACTCAGTGAGACCCTGTCTCTAAATAAAATACAACATAGGGCTGGGGATGTGGCTCAGTGGTGGAGTGCCCCTGGGTTCAATCCCCAGTACCAAAAAAAATAAAATAAAATAAAAAGAATGGGGATGAAGCTCAGTAGTAGAGTGGCCCTGAGTTCAATCCTTATTAAAATAAAATAAAATAAAATAAAATAAAATAAAATAAAATTCTTGTAGCCAACTAGGAATAAAAGGGAATGTTCTTTAATCGTCATTTGTTGAATAGCTCCTCATTTTCTAATGATCTGCTATTTCCACCTTTGTCATATATCAATTTTTCACAGATCTATAGGATTCTGGGGGGGTTCTCCAGTCTATCACTGTGTCTAGTCCTATACAATTCCCACATCGTCATCATCACAATGGCTTTAAAGTCATTTGTCTTGAGAGAAGATCACACTAAGTGAAATAAGCCAATCCCAAACAACCAAAGGCCGAATGTTTTCTCTGAAAAGCAGATGCTGATCCATAGTGGAAGGTAGGGAAGAATGAAGGAACTTTGGATTGTACAGAAGGGAGTGAAGGGAGGGGTGAGGATTGAAGACTGAGACACACATTATTACCCTTTATACAAGTATGAAAAAAAAATTTAAATATTGTTTTAGTTGTTGATGGAGCTTTGTTTTATTCATTTATTTATATGCGGTGGGGAGAATTGAACCCAGTGCCTCACAAATGCTAGGCAAGTTCTCTACCATTGAGCTACAACCTCAGCCCTGAAAAAAATTAAAAAAAAATTATCAAAAAAAGTTAATGAAAAAAATAAATAAAAGTTTAAAAAAGTAAAATAAGTCTTGATAAAGGGTTGGGTGTATACTTGGAAAACATAATCAAAATTTTTTAGTGATTGAACACCATAAAAACTCATTTCTCCCTCATATTTTTCTCTTGTATTTTGCTTGTTTTCTGTTAGTTTGAAAATCATACAATTTAATTGGTGTTGTTTTATTTTATTTCATTTTATTTTACTTTATCTATTTTTGGGGGTACCAGGGATTGAACCCAGGGGCACTCAACCACTGAGCCACATCCTCAGCCCTATTTTGTATTTTATTTAGAGACAGGGCCCATTGAGTTGCTTAGCACCTCACTTTTTGCTGGCGTTGAACTTACAATCCTCCTGCCTCAGTCTCCCCAGCCACTCAAATTACAGGTATGTGTCACCACACCCCACTCTAATTGGTGTTATTTTAGAGAGTATTCTTGAAATTATACTTCTGAGAATTTTATTTTCAGCCTAATAGTACTTTCTATGTCAGTGATCTGTCTTTTCATTGCTTGCTTTCAAAATCTCTGTCACTGATATCTGTCATTTCAATATAATGTGCCTGGGTGTGGATTTCTTTTATTCATTCTACATGATAATAGACTTCTTGTATCTGCACATTTATGCTTTTCATGTTCTCTGAAAAATCGTCTCTTGGGGCTGGGGCTGTGGCTCAGTGGCAGAGCACTAGCTTAACATGTGTGAGGCACTGGGTTCGATCCTTAGCACCACATAAAAATAAACAAATGAAATAAAGGCATCTGTCCATCTATGACAACAAAAACATTTTTTTAAAAATTGTCTCTTTAGGTACTGCTTTTATTTATTTATTTATTTATTTTTATTTATTTATTTTTTTTAGTTGTAGAAGGACACAGTATCTTTACTTATTTTTTTAGGTGGTGCTGAGGATCAAACCCAGTGCCTCTCACGTTTGAGGCAAATGCTCTACCACTGAGCTGCAGTCCCAGCCCCACCTTTTGCTTTTTTTCTTGGAACTCTAATTAGAGGACTATGAAAACTTTATTTCCTTTTTCCATGTTTCCTGACTCTTTCATATTTCATTTTACTGAAGTCTGGGTGACTTATTTGTACTTATCTTCACAATTTCTTTCTCCAGTTATGCCTATCTGCTCTATAAGCCATCAACTAAGTTTCAGAATTTTCATTATTTGTATTTTTCATTTGTGAAGGAATATTTGGTTCCTTTAAATATTTGCTTCATTATTTTATTGGTTTTTACTCTTTGTTTTCTGTTTGTTTGGTTGGTTCTGGAGATTGAACCCAGGCGTGATTAACCACTGAGCCACATCCCCAGTCCTATTTTGGACTATTCATCCTATTTCATCCCCCTTTTTGTTATTTATTTATTTATTTATTTATTTATTTATTTATTGAACCAGGGATTGAACTCAGGGACACTCCGCCACTGAACCACATCCCCAGTCCTATTTTGTATTTTGTTTAGAGACAGGGTCTCACTGAGTTGCTTAGTGCCTCGCTAAGTTGCTGAGGCTGGCTTTGAACTCGTGATCCTCCTGGCTCAGCCTCCCGAGTCGCTTGGATCGCAGGCATGCGCCACCACGCCGGGCTTCTTTTTATTTTTTTTATTTTGAGATAGGGTCTCTTGCTAAATTGCTGAGGCTGGTTTTGAACTCATGATCCTCCCACCTCAGCCTCTGGAGATGCTGGGATTACAGGTGTGCGCCACCATGCTGGGCATGTTCTATGTTTAACAATGTTGGACTGGAGTTGTGGCTCAGTGGTAGAGCACTTGCCTACCATGTGTGAGGCACTGGGTTCAATTCTCAGTACCACATATAAATAAATGAATAAAATAAAGGCCTATCAAAAAAAAAAAAACAATGTTGCTATCTGAGTTAACTGGAAATTTAAGTCCAATGGTGTGTGTGGGGGGTGTGGGTGTGTGTGTCTATGTCACTGGCCCTTATTCATGGTGACTTGTTCCTAATATTCTTCTTGGCACTTTTTAATTTTAAGCCCATATTTGATGTCAGAATCCGGAAGCCTAGAGTTTATTCTCCCCTGTAGGGAATTTGTGTTTCTTTGCTAAGAATCTGAGGGTGCTGGTAAAATTGAACCACTTTATCCTTCTTTCAGGGTCCCGACTTAACTTGCTAAATTTCAGATACTGCGTCTTTTGAGGGACTCCAGGCTTGATCTCAAATCTGTGCTAATGCCCATTTTATCATTTAAACTCCCTCTGCAGTATTGGATAAGACGCAGCTCTAGGATAATACTTCTTCCAGGATAACTTCCCTGATCTTCACAGGTCCCCAGGCTGGGCTAAGTGCTGCCCACAATACTCCACATATTTCTTTCTTTTTTCAGTGCTTTTTTTATAGTTCACTGCACCAACCACAAATATTTTAATATAGTTGAGTAGTTTGAAATTCACATAAAAGTCTAAATCTTGATGAGAAAGCCTGACTTGGAGCTCTAGGTTCAATTAGAAAAAAGTAGACTGAATTATTTTGCTGTGTCTTGTATTTTAAAGATATGCTGTGATTCTTTCCCCATCCAACATTAATTTTGTGAATATTCTATCTTGACCATTTACAGGTGAATAAGCACATGGTTCTTGCCTTCTGGGAACTCAATATCTAACAGGAAAGAGTGTGAACAAATGATTGTTGTACAGTGGAATACCCTCTGAACTGCAAGGACTACATGGCTGGGCTTCTGGGTTACTACATGAGGACACCACCTTGACTCCAGTAGTTTGATGACAGCTCAGGTGCCTTGGCAAGATTTGAATAGTTTCCACCTCCCAGTTCAGGGTACAAAGGTGCTTGTTTTAGTTACCTTTTTTCTATTTTTTGGTTTTTGTTTATCACTGGGGATCAAACTCAGGTTTCCATTCATACTAAGTACATGTTACTATTGAGCTACACCCCAACTCCTGTGAACCTGTTATTTTATTTTTTGATACTGGGGATTTACCACTGATATACATCCCTAGCCCTTTTAATTTTTATTATTATTATTATTTTTATTTTGAGACAGGATCTCACTAAGTTGCTGAGGCTGGCTTTGAACTTGCACTCCTCCACTCAGCCTCCCAAGTCTCTGGGATTATAGGCTTATGCCATGTGCCCAGCTGATCTGCTTTTAACAGGACTCGCTTATTCTATAACTGCTTTTCTCCTCCTGCTGTCAATTTATCAACTTTCTCCACTATACCTCCAGTTTAAATTCCTGAGAAGATCTTAATTCAGCTAAACAACATTTTTCCCATTAAAGAAGTTTTCCTGACAGGTCATCTGATAAGACTGTTGACCAGCTGCGTTAAATGTGGCCATGGGGTTAGGGTCAGAAAGAACACGATATGGCCACTAATATCCAAATCCATTAGCTGCAGCCATTTTTCCTCAGCAAGGGCCTATGAGGATAAAATCTTTGGAGAGGGCTGATTGGCCTCACAAGTGAATGACTTAGCCTGTCCACTGTAAGTGATGTACAAGTGTATCATTGATGGCTTGCTCTATTGAAGGAAAAGAAAATTCAATTCAAACTGATTTAGGAAAAGGAATTTATTGGCTTACATGAGAAGCCTATAAGTACAGTTGAAGTGGCTGAATCCCTCCCTCCCTTCCTGTACTGGAGATTGAACCCAGGGCCCCACACATACTAGATGACTGCTACACCCCTGAGCTACATCCCCCCATCCCCTTTAAGGAAATTTTATTTTATTTATTTTTTTGCAGTGCTGGGGATTGAACCCATGGCTTTGTGCTTGCGAGGCAAGCCTCTACCAATTGAGCTAAATCCCCAGTCCAGAAGTTTTGAGACAGAGTCTTGATAAGTTTCCTGGCTGGCCTTGAACTTGGGGTCCTTCTGCTTCAGCCTCCTGAATACTTCGGAGCATAGGCATGCATCATTAGCAGCTAGAATCAATAATTACTTTTATAACATTAAGGCAATTAATTAGTAAACATAGTATTGAGACTTTTTCCACTCATGACTAATTCATTATAAACAAATACCAATCTTAAAAACAATTCTGGAATAAGTGCAGTCACACTGAGTACAGATAAAGTACACTGGCTATGCCACACTAAGAGGATAAGAAGAATTATTTTATACTGTGGGTTTATATAAATCAATAAAATCCTGTCTTTTTTAGTATGTGTATTTAGATTTCGTCTACATATAATACTTCCTTTCATTCACTTCAGTAAGATGAACTCTTTAGAAACAATTTGAAAAGAATAATCAACTTTAAATTTTATGTTTACTGGATCAATTTCCTGACATATAACACAAACAGGAATATCTTTGGTAAACTGAGCATATGAATTCACACATCTTGAAAACCTGACAAGTTGCATAGATCCCATCTTTCTTTTGGTTTCCCATCTCTTCTTTCTTTCAATCCTATGTATGAATTTCTTCACAAGTAACTTGTGAAAATTCAGCCTCCTTTTTGACTTTTTCAAGGTTGTGGTAGGCAAGTGTTTCAGTAATTTTTTTTTTTTTTTTTTTTTTGCCGTCCTGGGGATTGAACCCAGGGCCTTGTGCTTGCAAGACAAGCACTCTACCAACTGAGCTATATTCCCAGCCCCAACAATTTTTGTATCGAGGTCTGGAGTAGCTAGGTGTTTAAGTTCCTCAGCATCCCAATGTTCCACTCCTACATAGTCTGGTCTGTTCACTTTTTTTTTTTGGGTGTTGGGGATTGAACCCAGGGGCACTCCACCACTGAGCCACATCCCCAGCCCTATTTTGTAGTTTATTTAGAGACAGGGTCTCACTGAGTTGCTGAGGGTCTTGCTGAGTTGCTGAGGCTGGTTTTGAACTCACAATCCTCCTGCCTCAGCCTCCCAAACTGCTGGGATTACAGGTGTGTGCCACCAGCCCGGCTGGTCTATTCACTTTTTAAGGCCTGATTCATCCATTTTTATTTATTTATTTATTTATTTATTTATTTAATTTTTAATTATTTTATTTTATTTTTTTGTGGTGCCGGGGATTGAACTCAGGGCCTTGTGCTTGCAAGGCAAGCACTCTACCAACTGAGCTATATCCCCAGCCCTCGTCCATTTTTGTTTTTATTTTTTTTTTGGTACCAGGGGACTAAATCCAGGTGCATTCCACCACTGAGACACATCCCCAGCCCTTTTTTTGTATTTTATTTAGAGACAAGGTCTCACTGAGTTGTTGAGGGGCTTGCTAAATTGCTGAGGCTGGTTTTGAACTTGTGATCCTCTTGCCTCAACCTCCTGAATCATTGGGATTACAGAAGTTCAACCCAGCAGTACCACGCTATCTCTTTAAGGACAAGTAACACACGAATTAATGTACAATGTTTCTAACAACACAAAGGAATACAGAGTAACCTAAAAGGACCTCTGTGTTTATCCTTGTGGTTTAAAAAAAGGCAGTTTTTCCCCCACTTTTGATTAGGGATTTAACCTGGAGGGGCTTTACCACTGAGCTATATCCTCAGTCCTTTCTTTCTTTCTTTTAAAATTTAAGACAGGGTCTCACTAAATTGCTTGAGACTGGCCTCGAATTTGCAATTCTCTTGCCTCACCCTTCCTAGTTCAGTAGTGGGGATTACCGGCATTCTCCGCCACACCTGGCAAGGCACAGATTTTCATTTAGAAATGTAAATAGCACTTAATTAGCACTTCACTAACAAAGTACTTTCACACACATTAGTTAATTTAATCCTTGCAAAAGCCCTTGGGAGAAAGTATTAACCTTTGTAAGGAGAAATAAATAGGAATTTAAATTTTACAGAGAGCATTATTGTTACAGACTCTCCCCGTTTTGCACTCCCAATTGCATCGTGTTCTATTGGTACCTATGATGGGGTCATACTTTCACTCACCAATAATTTAATGAGCATTTGCTCAATACCAGGCACTTGTTCTGGGCACTGGGGTTACAGAAGAGAATGAAACCTCCTTAAGTTTGTATTCTAGTAGGGTAGGAGCAGGTTGACCATAATATGAATAAGAAAAATACATGGTGTGGTAGATGGTGATAGTTGCTATAGATCAAAATCAAGCAGGGAAGGCAAAAAGGGAGTGCGCAGGAATGTTTCCATTAGGGTTTGTTATCTATCCCACTTCGACTGCAATTCTTCTCTGATAGGAACAAATCTTCCCCTCCCCACCTTCATACTCCAGCACCTCTCACAGCTAGGCACTCAGGAGGCAATACTTCATATCGAATGAACTGTAAGCCTCCTGGGAAGCAAGCAGTCAGGAAACAAAGGTCTACAAGTAGATAATGCTTAAGAGACCACAAACTGAATCATCTAATAATTTGCGATTAGTTTTATTCATTTTAATTAATTTAATAAGTGAAGTTCTTTGTAGCGTGTTGATGTTACAGAATGAAAGCTGTATTAAATATTCTTACAGCCTCTTTGGTGTATTTGGAACATGTTCTAGTTACCTCTTTGATCTTACTATCGTTAAGTTTCAATGTGCGTAGTCTTTGCCAGGTATTTATTTCTCGATAGGAAGTGTAGGTGCTTTTTAGGGAAAAATTAGCACTTGGGGTTTCTACTGAGATTCTAGGTCGGGACCAGTTATGAATGCATCGAACCTTAGTGAATCAGAGAGCAAGATTCTAATTCCCGGAAAACAAACCAGGAAAAGTGAGAAATCCTCTAAAAAGCCTCGTGCGGTGCCCAGCAGGAACCTTGACCTCAAGATGGCGTCGCGTAGTCATAAGATTCAGTCAGCTCCAATCAAAAATGGCAGGGTGGGTCCAAGTATTTGGCTCGAGCCTTTCTAGCCCCCACTAGGCGGTCCTTTTCTATGGTTGTTCGGCTCGGCCTGGTGAGCCAGAGCCAACGGGGGAGACTCTCTATATTCGCTCTTCTCTATGGTTTCCCTACTCCACGCCCCCTGTCGCAGTGCACGCCGGGCAAGAGGAAGACCTCCAGAAGCTCCCCGCGCATCGCGGCTGTGTTTGCGGCCTGTGCGAGTAGGCGCTTCGGAATTAGTCTCCCGGGCGAGCGGCGCGCAGAAACCTCGAACCGGTGGAGCCCACTCGTAACGTGGAGCCCAGAAGGCCGCGAAGACAGTACCGTTTTCTCAGCGGCTGGTGAGTTCACGCCTCTGAACGCCTGTGGAAACCGGAGGACCGGGTACCTCAGCTGGAGGAAGAGGAAAAGCCAGGGTGGCTGCGAAAGGGCTGGGGTGGGGTAAGGGTGAGGGCTGGGCTGGGGTGGGGGAGGGGACGGGCACGAGGCTTAGGTTTCTCCGCTTCTCTAAGGCCTCGAAAACCAGTGGGCCCAGGAGCCCGTGGAGGCCGGCCTCACCGCCTGAGCGTTCCTCTTCGCATTGTCGCCCCAATTTCCCTTTTCCTTCCACGTTCTGCCACGGAGTGAATCGCCTCGGTCCCATCTCGACTGAGCGTTAGTCACAAAATGTTCGGTATGCCCCTGGGGGGCATTTCCCTGAGGTTCCTGTCTTTATGGAGCTTGCAGAGCACCCCAGTAGATTTTCCGGGCCTAGGACACACTGGCCCCAGGCTCTGCCTTGAAGCCAGCCTGCACCCATCTTTTTTAGCGAGGTGCTGACCACCAACGGATTTCTTTCTCTTCCTCTTTGGCCATCTAGAGCCTGCCACCCTTAAATTTAGCTAATGCTCACCTCTCTTTTTTTAAGCACCTTCCCGGCTTGCTTAAGATTGTGACGGGTTTTGCAGTCCTGCCCTCTTTCCGCATTGAAGGATGCTGTAATCTGTCTCCATTCATTTTAAGTGATTACTAATCTCGGCATTAAAATGTATTTTATTTTCACCTTTCCTTGGTCTTAAGTATGGCCTTTTAACTACGGTTTTTGGAATAGGTCTAGGAGTGTGAAGGTTATTTTGATGTTATGTAATATGGATTTAGATTGTCAAGGAAGTGCCGTTTTTGATACTGGACAGAGTGAGGCAGACCCAAAGGAGGGAAGACATTGGACTTCTCTTGCACCAGACAGCTTTATTGGGAAGTACTGTGTATTAGGTAGTTGACAGTAGTGTATAAAGATTTGTATCATCGTTGGAGAAATTTTTTGTTCTTACCATTTAAAAAAATCCTTTATTTTGACATTATTTTAGATTTATACAGGAATTTAAAAAGTAGTGTAGAAGATTTCTGTAGCAGTTGATAATGTATTAAGCTTATAGATCAAATTGTAAAGGATCAAGGACTGATCATGGGTCTTCCATTGCATGATTATTTCTGTGGAAACCTTAATTTTTTAAAGGTTATTACCAAAACAGAGGCCTAGAAAGGCATTTAGTTGATCATCAGTTCTCGTGATTCAAGTAGATGGTATACTATTCTAATATTTCATTTTTTTAAAGCCTTGGTTTTCTTTTTCTGTAAAATGAGTATTATAATAGTGTGCACATTTCTTCCAGTGTACTCTGAGTAGACTTTCATAAACAAAGCCATAACTAGTCCTTAAGTTAATTTCTTTATTATTGGTATGTTATTGCTAGAAAGAGTAGAGTCTTTGAATTGGTATTTGTAGGACAGTGGGGAGCCTTGAAGTCTCCATCCACTTACTGTGGTCAGTTGGACAAGTTAGCTTCTTCCCTAAAGAGAGCAACAAGCCAGGCATGGTGGCGCACGCCTGTAATCCAAGCGACTTGGGAGGCTGAGGCAGGAGGATCGCGAGTTCAAAGCCAGCCTCAGCAACTTAGGGAGGCCCTTAGCAACTCAGTGAGACCCTGTCTCTAAATAAAATACAAAATAGGGCTGGGGACGTGACTCAGTGGCCGAGTGTCCCTGAGTTCAATCCCTGGTTAAAAAAAAAAAAAAAAAAAGAGAGAGCAACAAGCCAGCATGGTTTACACCTGTAATTCCAGCCACTCAGGAGACTGAGGCAGGAGAATAGCAAGTTCCAGGGTAGCCTTGGCAGTTTAACCAGACGTCACAAAAAATTATTTTGACTAATTTTTTAAATTTTGTGATTTGTCTTTTTATTACACTGTGTTGAGATGCTCAATATATGTTTTTAAAATAAAATTATTTCATGTTAATATTGGGTAATGACTTCAGATCTGATAGAAATTTGGGAATTTTTCTAGTTATTCTACCTTTTTTTTTTTTTTTTTTTGATGGTGCTGGGGATCGAACCCTGGGCCTTGTGCTTGTGAGGCAGGCACTCTACCAACTGAGCTATATTCCCAGCCCTGTTATTCTTTTTTAGCCACAGATAAGTGCTTTTCTCATTTTTATAATTTGAAGAAAAATGGTATTGATTTTAGCTTTGAAAGCAAAAGTTGTCATTAACATCATTAGATCATTAATGTCACTAAAAGTAATCTTAGGAAAATATTCTATGTATTTTTTAATCTCTTGATTGTCTTTTCTAATACTACCATAGCCATTCATGCAAGGGAATTCTAAAAGCTTCTTCAACAGCTTTTACCCGGCCCCCCAACCCGCCCCCTTTTTCAGTATTGGGAATTGAATCCAGACCTTAATCATACTAGGCAAATGCTATTCCACTGAGCTACCTCTCCAGCCCTTTAAATTTTTTTAATTTTTAATTTTTTTGGTGCTTAGGATTGAACCCAGGGCACTCGACCACTGAGCCATATCCCTAGCCCTATTTTGTATTTTATTTAGACAGGGTCTTACTGAGTTGCTTAGCGCCTCACTTTTGCTGAGGCTTCTCAACATGTGATCCTCCTGCCTCATCCTCCTGAGCCACTGGTATTACATGTGTGCGTTATTGCTTGATTTGCTTCAGACTTCAGAGTACAGATATGTGCCACTGTGCTAGGCGTAGCTTCTCTACCACTTAGAAGTTTTTAAACTTGAAGAAAATAAGAGGAAGAACACTACTCAGAATTATTATTTTTTAAAATTGTTTTTAGTTGTAGATGGACACAATATCTTTATTTATTTTTATGTGGTGCTGAGGATCAAACCAGTGCCTCACACGTGTGAGATAAGAGCTCTACCACTGAGCCACACCCCCAGCCCCTTATTTTTAGTTTTGACACAATTTAAAATTTACAAACATGTTGCAAGACTAGTATGAAGAATTCTCAGCAGTCAGTCACATTCCTCAAATGTTAATGTTTTACCAATTGACTTTATTCTTTTCCTCTGTCTCATAGTTTCCTTTTGAAATGTTTGGGAGAGTAAGTTTCAGATGTGATGCCCCTTAACATAAAAATACTAAAGTGTTATTTCTTTTATTTCTTTTCTTTTCTTTTTTTTTTTTTGCGGTGCTGGGGATTAGAACCCAGGGCCTTGTGCGTGTGAGACAGGCACTCTACCAACTGAACTATATCCCAGCCCTAAAGTGTTATTTCTTTTAAAACTAGGAAATAGGCAAGGTGCGGTGTTGCATGCCTGTAATACTAGCTACTTAGGAAATAGAGGCAGGAAGAATGCAAATTCAAGGCCAGCCTGAGCAACTTAGTGAGATGCTGCCTCTAAAAGAAAAAAAAAAAAAGAAAAAAAAAAAAAAGAATGAAAGAAAAAGAAAAAACCAAAAAACAAGGCTGGGGATGTACCTTAGTGGTAAAATGCCCTAGCACGGTTTTCCCTCAGTACCAAAAGGACAAACTAGGACATAGTCTGTGTTATTTAATGACAGTATAATGATCAAAATCAGGACACTAACATTGATACAATATTACATAATTTTCAGGTCTTAGATTTTGCCTCTTGTTCTGATACATATATATATATATTTTTAAATAGCAGCTTTATGAAGGTATATTAAACATGTAAA
Source organism: Glaucomys volans (assembly GCA_020662805.1). Classification (NCBI taxonomy): domain Eukaryota; kingdom Metazoa; phylum Chordata; class Mammalia; order Rodentia; family Sciuridae; genus Glaucomys; species Glaucomys volans. The sequence goes on along the minus strand of JAJEJO010002384.1, from coordinate 406,460 downwards.
TGGGATTTTTTTTTTATTTTTAGTAATATACAGAGTTGAGTAGCCATTCCCTAAAAGATCCCTCGTTCCTATTTGTAAATCACTGTTCCCCAGTTTTTTTTTTTTTTTTTTTTTTTTTTTTTTTTTTTTTT
>JAJEJO010002384.1:289555-395903 GCA_020662805.1 Glaucomys volans | reverse complement strand
GTATTTTATTTAGAGACAGGGTCTCACTGAGTTGCTTAGGGCCTCGCTAAGTTGCTGAGGCTGGCTTTGAACTCGAGATCCTCCTGACTCAGCCTCCCAAGTCGCTTGGATTACAGGCGTGTGCCACCACGCCTGGCTGAATAGATTTTTGTTATAAGTTCATACAGACCAGTCTGATACCATGTTACATATGAAAATAAGACATTTTTCATTTATATTTCATTTTCTTTATCCTATATTTCTATTTATATTAACTATGAATGAAGATAATTACTTTTATGGCATGTAGTTGACATAGAACATAGTCATATAAAATAGTATTCTTGAGACACATTGTGGTTTTTTCTCTTTTAGGGACCCCAATGATTCCTGTACCAATGAGCATTATGGCTCCTGCTCCAACTGTAAGTATAATTTAAAGGAGGAATAAGTAGTTATGATAGTCATACTAGGTGCTTTTAAAGCTAAAAAACCTGATATACTTAGAGTAAGAAGCAAATGTCCATGAATATTCTACCACTTATTTGAATATGGATCATTTTCATTTAGCTACGCATATATATGTGTGTGTGTGTATATATATATATATATAGTTGTTCTAAAACACTCCCTAAATCAATCAATTTTATGACAACCACCCCTTTCGTTTTAGACTTTGCACATACTTGCTCTTATAGATTTAGTATAGTGGTTATTTGATCACTCCCTCTTCTCATCTTGGTTCTGGGAGATGGGAGAATGATCTGACCTTAAAAGAAATGTAAATGCACCCATAAAAATTTCAATGTAGAGATGTAATTTCTTTTCCTTTCACCCCTAGTCTTTGGCTCTTTTCACTCTATTTTTTATCTTTTTCTCTAACATATCTTCAAGTTTTGCAAACCTTTCTTCTGCTGAAGTGTTCATTCTTGTGTCTAAACCTTAATTCTCCACATTAATCAAACCTTTGAAACATTTTAATTAATGAGTGCTGATGTACTGTAGCACATGAATAAATAACCCTCAATTTTTATTTATGTAGAATTTTTCTTTGAGTTAATCAATATAACAAACTTCATTTGATTCTCTGAGGGAGAGCTCTCATTACTTTCAACTGTGTTTGTTTTGTTTTTTATATTTGGGTTTGAAAAGAGCGGGGAAGGAAACACATCAGCAATTGAAAATCTTCTCTGAGGTAGATGACAGAATGTTTGATTCTCAGCCCATGGGGAGTCCAGCTTTTCTTGCAATGGACACCCATAGTTGAACTGTTTTAGAAAGTCTCCAAGTGATGTGTAATCTTCTCCCAGGAATTTCAGGGTAAGAAGAGAATGGGATTGGGGTTTGGAGGAACTCCCTCAGGTTGCCACTGTTCAGTACTTACAGAGGGTCAGTGGCTGATTTAAGTACAAAGAACAGTTCCTCCCTCCAGGAAGTTGAAAGTTATAAAGGGAAAGCAATCTTGGAAAATAAACCTCTAACAAAGGGCAAAGTGTAAGTTTGGAAGAATGCTATGGAATATTGAATATTCTGTTAGAGGATTAGCAGGGATAATTGGAATTTGCTTTTATATGGGTGCTTAGATTATTAGATAATAGTGAAAATATTTCTGGATACTTTTTATAATCTTAAATGATTTATGGTGTCATCAACATTTAAAAATGTGTCTTAAAATGACTATATTTGCTTTTTCAAATATTTTGAAAGCAATGTAATGGTGAAAGCTTATTATGAATTTGCATTAATAAAGTATGCCATTTGCGTTGGGAGCTTCAGATTAAAGGGAAGCATTAATGATATGCTATGCATTTACCAATTTTGTTTTTAGCATAATGTTACAGTAAATGAAAGGAAATTTAATTTATTGCCAGATCAAATTTTATTGCCCCCTTTATTATAGGTCTTAGTGCCCACTGTGTCCATGGTCGGAAAGCATTTGGGAGCAAGAAAGGATCATCCAGGTTTAAAGGCGAAAGAAAACGATGAAAACTGTGGTCCCACAACTACGGTTTTTGTTGGCAACATTTCCGAGAAAGCCTCAGATATGCTTATACGACAGCTCTTAGCTGTAAGTTAAACAGTCCTTTTTTAATATTTTATTTAGAGACAGGGTCTCGCTGAGTTGCTAAGTTTCTTGCTCAGTTACTGAGACTGCTTTTGAACTCTTGATCCTCCTGCCTCAGCCTCCTGAGCCACTGGGATTACAGGCATGCACCATCTCACCCGGCATTAAAAAGTTTTTTATCATAAATTTCAAAATTAAGAAAAAATAGAGGATTTTGAATGATTATTTTTCTCCTAGTTTTTATTTTGAAGAAATTTGAATCTGCAGAAAAGCTGAATATTCCAGTAAACACTAACACATTTTTTTTTTTTTTCGGTGCTAGGGATTGAACCCAGGGCCTTGTGCTTGCAAGGCAAGCACTCTACTACCACTGAGCTATATCCAGAGCCCAACACTAACACATTTTGATAGATTTGTCTCTTCTACACATATTCCTCATCCTGAATAATTTGAGGGTGAGTGTCATGTGGCATTTCTCCTGAGTCTTAAATGTATCTCCTAAGAGCAAGGGCAATCTCCTGCATAATGACAGTGCCATTGTATGGGCTGGCATTGTAGCTCAGTGGTAGAGCACTTGCCTAGCTTGTGTGAGGCACTGGGTTGGATTCTCATGGCACATATAAATAAATAAAAGTCCATCAACAACTGAAAAAAATTTTTTTTAAAAAAGAAGAACAACTGTAACTTAGGTGCAATGTCATTTTTCTCCCAGACACTTGGGAGGCTGAGGTGGGAGGATCACTTGAACCTAGGAGTTTGAGACCAGCTTGAGCAACATAGTGAAACTGTATCAAAAAGAAACTTAAAGTTGATAAGATATTGTTAACTAATATGTATTGTTATTCATATTTAATCTTTCATCATGGCCATAGTAAGTTTTTTGGTTTACAGTCTGTGAGCCAATGAAAAATACTGTATTTCATTTAATTGTCATGCTCTTTAGACTAATTTTTTGCTTTTTGTTCTTCTTGTAGTACTAGTGCATACTAGGAAAGCTCTCTACCACTTATTAGATCTGTAGTCTTTTTTTCTTTTTTTTTTTCCCATTTTATTTTGAGATAGGGTCTTTCTGAGTTTTCCCAGGCTGGCTTGGCACTTGCGATCCCCTTGCCTTAGGCTTCCAGTTTGATAGGCATGTGCCATCACACGTGGCTAGACAGTTTAATATGGAATAATTTCTTGCCTTTTTTACTTGCTTGTTTTTTCTCTCTGAAATTGATATTTTTGAAGAGTCCAGTTCCTTTGCAGACTATTGTTTGCTCATAGATTCAAAGTAAGCATATTTTTTTTTTTTTTTTCTTTTTTGGGGTACTAGGGATTGAACCCAGGGGCACTTCACCACTGAGCCACATCCCCAGCCCTATTTTGTATTTTATTTAGAGACAGGGTCTCATTGAGTTGCTTAGGGCCTTGCTAAGTTGCTGAGGCTGGCTTTGAACTTGCGATCTTCCTGCCTCAGCCTCCCAATCAAAGTAAGCATTTTTTAAAAAAAAATTTTGTATGTATTTTTTAGTTGTTGATGGACCTTTAATTTATTCATTTATTTATATGCGAATTGAGCCGGGTGCCTCACACGTGCCAGGCAAGTGCTCTACCACTGAGCCACAACTCCAACCCCCTTGAAGTTTTTATTCCAGATTAGTATAAGTTCTTTAGATTTTGCAAAGTCATTTTTAAAATTTATTTTTGTCTAGTTTAAAACAGTTCACTTTGGTGATACATGGAGGTTGTTATATTAATAATTTGCATGATTTTATGAAAAAGAAAGTACTTAAACTTACTCTTTACCATTTCGTGGAGAAGGTACTTTTTTTTTTAAATTTTTTTTTTTTTTGCGGTGCTGGGGATTGAACCCAGGGCCTTGTGCTTGCAAGGCAGGCACTCTACCAACTGAGCTATATCCCCAGTCCAGAGAAGGTACTTTTAAATCTTTTTCTTTTTTTATACGTAATATACATAGCCATTTCCATTTAATAAATTGTGTTCCTTTCTTTGAATGTTTAGATAATAATCATCCATAAAACCCAGCTTTGTCAAACTTGATAATATGATTCTAGCTTCATATTTTTCCCAGTGGAATAGAACATCACAGTGAAAACCCCAATTCCTATTTCTTTTTCTCACCAGAGTTAATTAATTATTCTAAATTTGGGATTTAGCATTCCTGGGCATATTTTCTGTTCAATTGCATGTTATAGATTTATAAATACACATTATTTGTAAGTTTTATTTCTATATTCCACATTTTGCTTTTTTCACCAACATGTATGTTGCTTTTCACTGCTATATACTGTTTCATTGTAGAAATATGTCATAAATTATTACTTTTCTTTTGATAGCCATAAGGATTGTTTTCATATTTTGCTATATTATTACTGGCACTATTTCTTCCTCAGTTCAAGTGTCACATATCCTCTCAGAAATGAAATTTCTGAGTCTTAGAGCATACTTAAAAGTTTTTTTTCCCATAGATGATCATACTAATTTATACAAGCAACAGTGTCTTAAGTTTCCATTCTTGTACATCTTATTTAAATATATGGTATTTAAACTTTTAACTTTTTAGTAAATCTGATAAAGATTAAATATCTCATTCATGTTTTGATTTGTATTTTATTACTATTCTTTCTTTATTACTTTTGAAATTATCTGTTGAGTTATTTTGTTAGATAAAGCTTAGCTTGCATACAGGTCTCAGTCTCATTCCCCATTTTCCTAATATAAGTGTTTAAGTTTAGTGAAGTCATTAATCAGTGTTAAAATGGTTGGTAAATAGTTCAGTAGAACTAAGACTTGTACCATGATTGCATTTTCATTGCTGTCTTGGAGTTGTTAATTGTTATTCTTTTGTTTATGGTTTCTATACATTTATTAGAAATTTAGTACTCCCCATCATTTCTACCATTACACCTGCCTTTTTTCTTCAGTTGTTAAAATATATCAAGTAATACTAATTTCCCTTCTTTTCCAAAGGCCTTTCTGCCAGACCCCCTAATTTTTTGTTTCTGTTTTTTGGGGGGTTTTTTGGTACTGGCTATTGAACCCAGGGGTGCTCTACTACTGAGCTACATCCCCAGCCCTTTTTTATTTTTTATTTTGAGATAGGGTCTCGCTACGTTGCCAAGGCTGTCCTCATTCATGATCCTCCTGCCTCAGCCTTCTGAATAGCTGTGAGTACAGGTGCATGCCACCATGTCTGGGATATCTGTTCATATTTAAAAGTTAATGAATTAAAAGAATGTTGTGTGCATAAGAGTTGTTTAAAAAATGAGACTTTTCCCAAACATGGGGTAATTTAGCAAGCAGCCAGAGGATTTGAATGTTATGTGGAGGTCTTTTCTTTGGGGCTGGTTGGTTTCTCTAGAAAACTTCTCCATGCCTACTAATTGGCTGCTTAAATAGGGTTGGGGGTGATGTGCTGGGTTCAGCCATATCTTGTGAATGCCTTTACTTTCTTCCCTTTTACCTAGTTTATCTCATCTGGGTCTTCTGTTTTTTTCTGGTACTCTATACCCCAAGCCTGTTCTGTTCATTCTTTAGACATTAACACTGCAGACTGAAGTACTAGGCTCGGATTATTTCATTCATATTCATAAAGTCAGGCAAGCCCCTTTTTAAATTTAGCTTCATTCTTCATTCTGTACTATACTTTTTACTCCCATCTGGATTTACTTGTCTTTCTAGAATGAAGTCGTCATTCTTGCCCTTAGTATCTGCCTCTGTAGACATATGAAGGTAGACTTCCTTATTGTACTGAATGAGTTACCCCCCAGCCATTTGCATTTTTTTTAAAGTCTGGACAGCTCTTCTTTTCCCCATCCATTACAACTTGTGGGTTTCTTCTGTCTTTTATATTCCTTGACTGTCATTTTAATAATTCTTTTGAAGGGAGGTATGAAAAATGTACAGATCCTTTCAACTTTGACAGGCAGTCTTTATTTTCTACAACTAGCCTTTATTTTTATTTTTTATTTTTTTTTTAACCTTCTGGGTTTTGAAGTTTTGCTTTAATATTTAGAATAAATGTTAGAAAATTTGGTTTATTTTCAAAATAAAATAATGTCCCATCTTTCACATAAGCTTTCCCCTTAGCATTTTGGATTTTTTTCTTTTTTCTTTTTTTGAGGGGGTCCTGGGGATTGAACCCAGATCCTTCCATGTTGTAGCATGCATATGTACCACTGAGTTATACCTCAGCCTGTGGGATATTTCCAGTCATTTTACAGAAAATATATATATTTTTACATAGTTAAAATCTCATTGTATTTAGTAATTTATGTCCCAAGTTATAAATCATATCAAGCATTTTCCCACTGAGCTACATGCCCAGCCCTATAATATATAGTTTTAAAACACAGTCGCCTCAGGTTTACTTGAATTTATTTGAAGTACACTTAACCATATTAGGCACTTGAGTTTTTATGTATATATTTATTGTAGGATAAGTCATGCTATAAATCTCTAATTTATTAAAAGATAGGGAAGGGAATTTTGTAAAGAAGAATCATCTTAAGAATTTATATTCATCTTAAAATGATTTGTTTTGCATTTCATATAAATTTGTGGGGGTTGAGAAAATTTCAACAGACTTAATTGTTGGTATGATCTTATTTATGTTTTTGCTTCACCTCCCCCTTGAGAATATAATTATTTTCTTATTTGCATTAAACTTAATTTTTCTTTTTCTTTTCAAGAAATGTGGTTTGGTTTTGAGCTGGAAGAGAGTACAAGGTGCTTCTGGAAAACTTCAAGGTAGGTCTTGTTTTCCTTATTTGTTGAGATTATTTTTATCCATTTACATAAATCACTTTACTTGTTTTATTCTCATTGTCTTTTTTCTTATTAGAATAGATTAAAATGCAGGTGAGAAGATATTAGCTGAGAGTTGAGATTAAAGGGTGGAAAAGTGGGACAGCAAGGAGATATAAGAGGAAATATTTAAAATTACTCAGACTTGTTTCTGTATTTTATCACTTCAATCAAACTTCTTAAATGTTTTGGAAACATTACTAAGTAAACTTTCTGGTTTTTATACTTAAGAAGTCCTTTCTGTGAAAGTAGGATGTAATCAGGATGGAAAAACTGGACCTTAGGAGAAGAGTAGGAAAAAAGATGATCAGATGTGACCTGTTACTCTTGAAAACAAAATGTGCTTAAAAATATTTTTCTGTTGAAACAGCTATTGAATGATTTTCTTTTTCCGATGCTGTGGTTGGAACTCAGGGCCCTCACCCCTGCTAGGCAAGCATCTACCATTGAGCCACACCCTCAGCTCTGATAATATATCTTCTAAAAACTTTGATATGAAAAAATTCATATATAACATAAAATTAGAATAGTGTGATAAACTCCTATGTACTTGTCACTCATTGTTAATGTGTTGTGTTTCATCAGTACCCTGTCCAATTCATCTTATGTGTATTATTTATTTTATAACTTTTGGTACCAGGGATTGAAACTAGGGGATTCTCAACTATTGAGCCACATTTCCATCTTTTTTTTTTTTTTTGAGACAGGATTTCACTAAGATGATGAGGATGGTTTTGAATTCGTGATCTTCCTGCCTCAGCCTCCCTAACCACTGGGATTACAGGCATGCACTATTGCACCCAGCTAATTTTATCTTTATGTATTTTAGTATATATCCCTGAAAGACAGGAATGCTTCCTTTTTTAAACATTTAAAAAATTTTTTTTTGTAGTGGGGTTTGAACTAGGGGCTGCTTTGCCTCTGAACTTATCCCCAGTCCTTTATATTTTTTATTTTAAGATAGGGGTCTAGCTAAGTTGGTGAGACTGGCTTCAAACTTATGATCCTCCTGGTTTAGCTTCCCAAGTAGATGGAATTACAGGGAGTTGTCACTAGACCTGGCTATGTTTCTTCATTTTATTTTTTTTTTAATAGATTTTAGTTGGTTTTTTTACCCCTCCCGCATTGAGAATCCTGAGTTTCAATTATACTGGATGCAATAGATCATTTATCACTAACTTGTTTTACCTCACGTTATGCATATAATAGTTCAGACTAAAATATCAATACTATCATTAACATTGTGATTTTTGAAAGTTACCCTTTTTTTGGCCAGTCTTTTTGTCCTCAGGTTATATCACACTAAAAATGTATAGCTAAATTTGCTGCTTTAATATCATTGAGAAAGTTCCTCTCTGTAGTTAGGGCATTATTGGTATACATATTAGAATAATTTGTTTTCAACATTGGGTTGCCTGGTTTTATTTATTTAATTTTTTTTTTTTAAGTTATAGACGGACACAATGCCTTTATTTTATTTATTTTTATGTGGTGCTGAGTATCAAACCCATTGCCTCACCCATACTAGGCAAGCACATTACCACTGAGCCACACCCCCAGCATCGCCTGGTTTGTTTTAAAATCTTTTTTTTTTTTTTTGGCAGTGCTGGGGCTTGAACCCAGGGCTTTGTGCTTGTGAGGCAGGCCCTCTACCAACTGAGCTATATCCCCAGCTCTGTTTTAAAATCTTTATGCAAAGGCATTAATAGTGATATTGCCTGTCGGATGAAATAGATGTATTAAAAACAGATAACTAACATAAAAGGTCCGTGCTTTTTTAATTTTAACCTCTCAGAATTGAAAAATGCCTTACTTAGGTTCAAGCAGTTTGTTATTGCTTATTTGTTGCCATTAGGATGTCTGGATGGAATGATTAATGAAATAATTAATAATCAGTTTAATTATGAAATTCACTGAATTGGCTAAATATTTTATCACAGCATCCAATAACTATTATTTTGCCTAATTTGAATTTTTTTTTTTACATTTCTCCTGTTTTTTTTTCCCTCTCCTATTTCCTTTTGGTGTTTGAGGGTGCTAAAACCAAAATGGTTATGAAAGGCAATTGAAGGACAGAGGTGGAGTGATGAATTTAATTCATCCTTATACTGTAACATTTGTTCTCTGCTGATTTTCATTCTTCATGAAATTTTGTCTTTCATAATGCATTGATATATCATTAACTCTTTGTACCTATTGCTAGCTTTTGGATTCTGTGAGTATAAGGAGCCAGAATCTACTCTGCGTGCACTCAGATTATTGCATGACCTGCAGATTGGAGAGAAGAAGCTACTTGTTAAAGTTGATGCAAAGACAAAAGCACAACTGGATGAATGGAAAGCAAAGAAGAAAGCTTCTAATGGGGTATGTTTTCTACAGTGTAAACATTTCTTGGCCTGCTATGCTATTTAACTGTGAATACTTCCCATTATAAATGAATCTAGTATGGGGATTCACAAGATTGTTGTCATTGTGTGTGCTTTTGCAAGAGGATATTTTATAGTTTGTTGTTATTTTGTTTTTATCTACCCACAATGGGTGGATGTCTGTTGGTTTGGTTATTCCAGGTTGGGATGAAGGTAGTAAGGAAGGCTGGACAAGTTTAAGTTGGCAGAGAAAACACTGGTACAGACTATTCCTAACAGATAATTCAATAAGGCAGCTTTGTAAGTAAGTATAAAATGTATTTCAGCCTACATAATTTTTATTAGTTGCCCTGTATTTTAAAAGTGCACAAATTCTAAAATGAATGAAAATAATTCTTTTTTTTGTATATATATCTTTTAGTTGTTGATGGACCTTTCTTTTATTTACTAATTTATATGTGGTGCTGAGAATCGAATGCAGTGCCTCTCACATACCAGGCAAGTGCTCTACCCCAGAGCCACAACCCCAGCTCTGAAAATAATTCTCATTACCTAGTCGAGTTTCTTTTTTCAGGCATTATTAAGTTCAAGTAAAAGAAAGTTTTTTGGGGTGTTTTATGTATTATTACCTCTGCTTAATAAAGCAAAACATATCTTAAACCTGAATATATATTACCTCTTTACCCCTTCCTAGTTCTTTTTTGACACATTAGGCTAAACAGATCTTAAAATAGATCTGTGAAGGACTGGGATTGTAGCTCAGTGGTGGAGCGCTTGCCTAGCATGTGTGAGGCACTTGGTTTGATTCTCAGCACCACATATAAATAAATAAAATAAAAGTCCATTGACACCTAAAACAGTATTTTAAAAGATAGATCTGTTATTATCTTCCTCTCAACAAATAAATTGTCCTTGATCTCAAAGCTCTCATTACTTTTTTTTTTTCCCAAGTGATGTTGGTAGATCTTTATTTTATTCATGTATTTATATGTGGTGTTGAGAGTTGAACCCAGTGCCTCATGCATGCTAGGCAAGAGCTCTACCACTAAGCCACAACCCCAGCTGCTGTCATTACCTTTTAAGACAAATTTCTTTCTTGTTTTTTTCTTCATCTTTTTAAAAATTTATTTTAGTTGTTAATGGATGTTTCCATCTTAAAAACATTATATGTTCTTATATTTAGTTGTCAGTGGACCTTTATTTTATTTATTTATTTACATGTGGTACAGATAATTGAACCCTGTGCTTCATACATACTAGGCAAATGTTTTACCTCTGAGCTACTACCCCAGCCCTATATGTTCTTTCTTAAAAAGAGGAAAAGAAAAAAAAAATCAATAAAACGAAGCAAATTATAAAACAAATTAAATACCACCCATTCCTATCATTATATGTAACTACTGTAAACATTTTGTTGTATGTTTTTCCAGACTCTTTCCTGTGTATGTATATAGTTTTAATTGGTATATGTGACTTTATGTTTTTCTGTCATAAAAAGTAGATTGCATTCTAATGTTTTATAAACAGCTTTTTTCCATTTAATCCTAATCCTGTTTAGCCTTGTTTTATCTTGAACTTTTACCAGTACATTCACTATTTCTTTGTATTTAGTTTCACTTGTTCCAGTATAGCCTTTAATTCTTTCTCCCCTTCATTTTGGCATGACAGTTAAACCCAGAGATGCTTTACCATGAAGCTATATCCCCAGTTCTTTTTATTTTATTTATTTACAATTTTAATATTGAAACAAGGTTTTGTTAGATTGCTGATGGTCTCACTTTGTTGCTGAGACTGGCCTCAACTTGAGATCCTCCTATCTCCACCACCCAAGGGGCTAGGATTACAGGCATGCAGTGCTGTGCCTGGCACTATGGCCTTAAATTTCTAATATATAATTATTTCAAACTGTTGCTTATTGTATCAAACCCATCCTTAATAGTTTGAATTTCTTACAAAATAAATCCCATATTTTAGTATGGCAATCAAGTTTTGTTCTCATTCGGCTTTCCCCTTCGACTGACATGGAAGGATTACATACTTCCTTTGTGTTTTACAATCTTCTCAGATCTGTGTTGCCTGTTTTCAAATACTACAGATTGAAGCACTCCATGTTAAATTTTTTTTTCTCATTTAATATTTGTATTTTTAATTGGTGATTGTTTTCAAACGTTTATTTCACATTTATTTCCATTTTTTTTTTGTGATTTTCTTATCAATGTTTCTATCAACTAGGAGTTGATCAGAAATAGCTATAGGTATTTCGAGCAGGGAGTGATTTGACATGAGTAATTAGCAGTTTATATAATGATCGGGAAAGATTAGGAAACAGATCAGGAAAAGCTGCTACTTGCTTTCAAGAAAATCTGGACATGCAGAAATATCTAGAAATGACACGATGCATTCTGCTGCCGCGGGCACCAGAGCTGTGCGGAGCATCCAGGAGCCTAGGGCAAAACCTCCCATCTCCTGTTGATTGAAGTCTTTGCCTGCACCACACAGTTTCGGGGAATGATGGCTTCTTCCACTTCCAAAGTCTTGGAGGAATCCTGTCATTGATGGACTGTGACCCAAGATCCTGATGGCAGAAATTCTTCTAGTCCTTGCAATGTGGGTCCATGTTAAAATTTTATCTTTAGGGGCTGGGGATATAGCTCAGTTGGTAGAATGCTTGCCTCCCAAGCACAAGGCCCTGGGTTCAATCCCCAGCACCAAAAAAATAAATAAATAAAAATAAAAAAAATTTATCTTTAGACTTTGAGTTAACATGACCCTTGATTCATATAGCTTTCATCTACCTTAGTCTTAGGAAGAATTAAGTTCTCTTTTCCCACATAAAGTAGGTTTTACTGTTGTATATCAGTCTTCTTTATAGTATATATTGTATAGCTCTTTGCAATTCCTTAAAACTCACTGTTTTATTGGCTTTAATCATGGTTTGTGAGGTGCTTCAGTTTGTAGCATTTGAAAATGGTATGCTGAAACTTTTGAAAATAAAATTATTTTATTATATAGATAAATAAGGAAGTGCACAGTTGTGTGACTTTTTTTGTGCGAGAGTGTTGACACTTTAAATCTGTTTATATTTTTCTTCAACAATGGAATTGAAGTCACCTTCAATAAAAATCACAGAGAGGGCTGGGGATATAGCTCAGTTGGTAGAGTGAATGCCTTGCAAGCACTAAGGCCCCGGGTTCAATCCCCAGCACCACAAAAACAAACAAACAAAAACACGAAGAACAAGCTTGATGTGGTGACTCATGCCTACAACCCAGACTTACAAGGATGGCAGGTTTGAGACCAACTTCAGCAACTTAGCAAGACCCTGTTTGAAAATGAAAAGTAAAAAAGGATAGGTGAGCGCTGGTGTTATGACTTGCCTAGCATGTGCGAGGCACTGGGTTCGATTATCAGCACCATTTATAAATCAATAAATACATAAATCAATAAACAAATGTCCACTGACAACTAAAAAAATTAAAAAAAAAAAAAAAGAAAAAAGGACAGGTGACATAATTCAGTGGTGTGCCCCAGGTTTAACCTCCTTTATCCCCCTTTCCTCTAAAATAAAAAAAAAAAAAGAAAAAGAAACCACAATGAACAATTTTTTCCCCCAGATAAAATTGAATTAAAATACAAGTGTTGTTCATAGATTTTTTTCCAACCATTAAATGTGTACCTAAAAAATTTTTTTTTGTTATTGTAGATGGACACATACCTTTATTTTATTTATTCATTTTTATATGGTGCTGAGAATCGAACCCAGTGCCTCACACATGCTAAGCAAGTGCTCTTATTGAGCCACATTCCCCGCCCTGAATGTGGATTGCATAATACCTTGGACTACTTGAAATAATAGGACAAATGTTATTTTTTCCTGGAATATCAGTTCACTCACCAATATAGGATGTGATTAAAAAGTTGAACAAGGGCTGGGGATATAGCTCAGTTGGTAGAGTGTCTGCGTCCCAAGCATAAGGCCCTGGGTTCAATCCCCAGCACCGCAAAAAAAAAAAAAAGAGAGAGAACAATTCTGTATAATATAAATATTTTTTCAAATATCCTAAGCAAATATAACTTTATAGTCGAGTAGACTATAGATTTGCCGTGTCATGACAAAATATGAGTGGATGCTTGTTCTTTCTCCTTTATTGTTGATTATTTGAAGGGATTTAGATAGCAGTCACTTAGATTATAGGAGAATGAGAGGTTGAGAACCTTGTGTTACTTCATTCAGGATTTTTCATCAGAATCTGTGGCAGAAGAGAGAGAACAATTACGTAGTTCTCCCTGTACATATTTAACCCAGGGCCTTGCACATGCTAGTCAAGTACCATTCCATTGAGCTGCATCCCTAGACTAGTTCTGCAGTTCTCACTGAGTGAAAATGAATATGAGTTCAGAAGAGCTTGACTTTTTTCTGATCTGTAATTTTAAGGGGATTTATGTACTTGTGTAAGATGTTTTGTAATACAATTTGAAAATTTTTTTTAGATCTGTAGATGCAAGGTCTTTTCCTCCTTTCCACGTTATTTTATGTATGTATGTGTGTGTTAGACTGGAGCACAGAGGCACTTTATCACTCAACTCCATCCTCAGCTCTTATTAATTTATTGAGACAAGATCTTGCTAGTTACCCAGACTGCTACCACACTTGCATCCTTCTGCCTCAGCCTCCTGAGTAGTTGGAATTACAGGCATGTGCTCCTGTGCCTCACTTTCCTTTCAGTTTCTTATTGACCTTTAGTAAAGGTGTAATTTGAGCTAGCCATGCTGGATTATCTAGTTCATGCTCAGTTGCTTTCTGGATATCCAACAATAAAAGCATACACGTAGGTATATCTGCTCAATATGACAAATTCTGGTTGTTAACTGTACATTCAAGAATGAACTCTGAACTGGGCATGGTGGTACACTTCTGTGATCCCAGCAGCTCAGGAGGCTGAGGCAGTAAGATTGAGAGTTCAATGCCAGCCTCAGCAAAAGTGAGGCATTAAGAAACTGAGTGAGATCTTGTCTGTAAATAAAATACAAAATTTGGCTTGGGAATGTGACTCTGGTCAGGCGCCCCTCAGTTCAATCCTCACTTAAACCCCCACTCCTCCCTCAAATGAACTCTGGCAGTTGTTTGAGCCAGTGTATTACCTTCTAAAAGAGGATATCTGCTCTAGAACATCTTCATATCTTTTGCCTAGAAAGTAGTTGGGTTGAGTCAACATTTTTGCAGAAACACACATTTGCCTGAGTTTGCAAAGATGTTCTCATTTCAGACAATAGAAATCCATGTCAAAAGAGTAAGCCTTGAAGAGCTATTGGACACTTTCCATTTCTCTTAAAAATGTCAAAAAGGTGGGCCATGTTACATCCCAGATAATGAGTTAGTATCTGTGAACCTTTTGTACTGTTAATCTGTTAACTTCTTTGCTCTTCAGTCTTTTAGTTTTAGAGATTGAACCCAGGGGCACTTTACCTTTGAGCTACATCCTCAACATTCCCTATCTTTTGATTTGCTTATTTATATATTTGTTTGTTTTGGTATTGGAGATTGAACCCAAAGGCACTTTAACACTGAGTTACTTATATCTCCAGCTTTTGTAAATTTTGAGATAGGGTCTCGACCTTGTTAAGTTGCTGAGGCTGCCCTTGGTGATCCTCCTGCCTTAGCATTCTCAATTGCTGGGAGTATAGTGTCTTTTAATATTTTACTTTAGACATGGTCTTAAGTTGTTGAGGTTGACCTCAAATTTATAATCCTCCTGCCTCACCTTCCATAGTCATTGGGACTACAGTGCTCCCTTGCCCCATTTGCTCCCATTTATTTTTACCAGTGTGCTTTTCTAATTGGTGAAGTAAAAGAAGAAAGTGGGAATCAGGAAATCATTTATGATTGAGGTGGCAGAGGTAGAGCTGGAGGCAAAATTCTCCAGTATATGGAATGGTCTCTAACCAAAAATAACTTGACCTTTTTATGTTCGATTATTTTTGTTTTTCTCACATTAACAATCAGTTTAGCGATTTGGGCTAATAACCTATCGTAAATATGTTGATTGAGGGATGAATAACCATTTGAATGTTGAATGAATTGTTGTATTCCAAATGACTGTTTCATAATTTGGGTAAAATAGCCAAATATTTGAATTTTGTTTAACAGTGGGAGTGATACTCAGTATGTATGTGGACTAAATATTTTTGTATGAGCAGGGCTTTTGATTTGTAATGCCTCTTTTATTCCTGTACACACAAAAGTGTGGAGACTACTCGAAATCAGAATGTAGAGAATATGCCAACAATATATGAGGTGCTTTCTAATTGAGTATATTTTCATAATAGAGAAATCAGGTCTGAAAAGCAAAGAGGTTTCATAGAAATGGGCATGTGTCTCAACACAGAAGGTGTCAGTGCCACTTTATTGGAGGATTTCTTTTCATAAACCATTGGAGAAACAGGGCAAGAAGAGGTTTTAGTGACAGGTGAATAAGTTAAAGATCTTTTTATTATATATAATTGATGAAAAATAAAGGAACACATTACCACAATTTAGTTTACTTTATTGTTGGTAAATTTTAATAGTTTAATTTGTAGTCATATGTAAAGCATCTTTATCCAAGATATCAAGTAGAAAGTGGGACACAAGAAGAATGGATGAAAGAGGCAGGTTTGAGAAGTAAGAAGCTTACTTGGAGTGGGTAATTTTATTATACCACATAATAGGTTATATTGAAGATGTCTGTGTTGTAAACCAGTTCTTACCCTGTAGTGGTAGATACATGAGGGTAAAATCTTTAAATTTTTGAATTTTTTGCTGTCCTACCTTGTCTTTTATACAGTATGCTCTGAATGAGATCTTGTTTGACCAATTGATACAAGAAATAAATGCTTGTGAATATGTATCTGTTGGAAACAGCTGTAAGAATACCGGTGGTGGAGTTAATGAATTCGCTGCTAGGTTATATTGTTAAATAACCACAAGGTGGGAAACTCACCTTCAGTAGAATTGTATGTATTGTGATGAAGAGACAGTCATGTATGCAAAAGAGCATGGCTCTGGTATGTATGAAAGATTACATGGCCCAGCACTTGGGAGGCTGAGGCAGGAGGATTGTGAGTTCAAAGCCAGCCTCAGCAACTTAGCGAGGCCCTAAGCAACTCAGTGAGACCCTGTCTCTAAATAAAATACAAAAAGGGCTGGGGATGTGGCTCAGTGGTGGAGTGCCCCTGGGTTCAATCCCCAGTACCAAAAAAAAAAAAAGATTACATGGTATATATTCACCAAGTCAATTGATTAATAGTAAGGATATATGTTTTAATTATAAGAAAGGTTTTTGTACATATACTCCTTTATGTTTGCCTTGCAGCTTTTTAATACTCTTGCCCCTTTACATGTTTTGAGTAGAGAAGAGAGTAACTTGAAATTATCCAAAGTTTTGAGATCAGCCTATAAATTGAAGTTTTAACTGGATTTGGTCCATAACCAGGGAACTTAATACTAATATATACCAAGAATAGTAGTATATTAGAAGGCAGTAAATTTTTTCCCCACAGAGATAGAGTTAACTATTAGAAATTTTCTTTTAAATAATTATGAATAGAGTCTAAGAAATAATCAGTTTCTTGTGAGAAACATTACATGAATTGTTAATTTTTGTAACATTACATCTGCTAGTCATGTGGAAGAAGACTTAGTTTGTAAACTTGATTCTGTAGTGTAAGTGGTTATTTTAAGTGGCATTTCCTGAATTACAAAAATTGTAGAATAGGAAGAAGAAGCCATCATTTTTGTTTCTAGCTTCTCTGATGCATTCGTTTTGGTGTATGTTGCTGTTGGTGTTTTTTTGTGTAACTATTCATGCTTTTTCTTATTTGACATGGTAACTATCAGTAAAACCTTAGTTTAATAGGACTGTGGAGGTGTTTTGGAAAAAATTTATTAACACTTAGGATGATTTTCATTTTTGTTTGACTTTTCATATGAATTTTTCTTGTTTCTCAAGAATGCCAGGCCTGAAACTGTCACTAATGATGATGAAGAAGCCTTAGATGAAGAAACAAAGAGAAGAGATCAGATGATTAAAGGGGCCATTGAAGTTTTAATACGTGAATATTCCAGTGAGCTAAATGCCCCATCACAGGAGTCTGACTCTCACCCAAGGAAGAAGAAGAAGGAAAAGAAGGAGGACGTATGTGTCCAGACAATGTGTAGTCATTCCTACTGTTTGTTTTTATGATGTTGCTCTTATACTTTGCATTTTAA
Organism: Glaucomys volans; assembly: GCA_020662805.1. NCBI lineage: Eukaryota > Metazoa > Chordata > Mammalia > Rodentia > Sciuridae > Glaucomys > Glaucomys volans. Next base: position 378,436 of record JAJEJO010002384.1, on the reverse strand, counting down.
TTTTTTGAGGGCAAATAGAATAGGATTTATAGCAATCTCCAAGTTAAAAGAAAATGTGTGACTTGCTCATGCTAATTTCTTTTGAGTAAACTTAGATTATGGACAGTGTTCTTTTAAAATATTAGAAATATTTTATATGTATGGATTATATATACCATGAAAAGTAATATCAAAGGTATGTACTATGATCAGTTATCAGGGGATATTGTTGGTTTGTATTTTGGATTTCGATGATTTCTTACACATCTTCACTTTTTTTTTTCTTTTTTCTTTTTTCTTTTTCTTTTTTTTTTTTTTTTTTTGTGGATTAAACCCAGGGGCACTTTACCACTGAGACATTATCTGCAGCCTATTTTATTTTCAGGTACTGGGGATTAAACCCAAGGGCTCTCAATCACTGAACCATACCCCCAAACCTGTTTTTGTATTCTACTTAGAGATAGGGTCTCACTGAGTTGCTTAAGACCTCACTAAATTGTGGAGGCTGGCTTTGAACTCATGATCCTCCTCCTCAGCCTCCTGAGTCACTGGATTATAGGCATGTGCCACTGTGTCTGTCTTGTTTTATTTTTTATTTTGAGACAGGGTCTTCCTAAGTTGCTTAGGGCCTCCCTAAATTGCTGAGTCTGACCTCAAACTTGTAGTTCTCCTGGCCCAACCTCCCTGAGTTTGGGACTGCATGCATATGCCACTGGCCTTTCTTCACTTTTCTTCTTGGCCAGATAGGTTTTTATACTCAGCATATTCTTTGTTTGTTTATTAAAACCTGTCCAGTTGAGGTATAGTTTATTGGAATGGAAATGAGTAGAATTAATCAGGTACATAGGATAGTTGAGGTCTTTAGAATTTTTTCTTCTTCCCTACTTAATGGGAAAGGATAAATTTATTCTAGGACATATTTGGTATGGGTTGGGAGGACAGAAGTTTGCCTAAAGGTAGGAAGGCAGGATTTATAGGAAATTTTTGTTGTATGACTGTTTCCTGTACTGTAGTGTTTCTTATACCTTATAGAACACCAGAGAGTAAGCTCTGCTATTGTGATACTCTCTTTTTTTCCTTTCTTTTCTTCTTTTTTGGTCCTATGAATAGAACCCATTACTATACCACTAATATATCCCCAACTTTTTATTTTTTATTTTGACATAGTCATTAAGTAGTCTAGGTGACCCTTGAATTTGAGATCCTTTTGCCTTAGCCTCCCAGCCCCTCATGTTCAATAGGTTGTGGTTGTTGGAGGGAGAAGAGGTGGTGAGTGATAGGGATCTAAAGAGAATGAAATTGTTTTTACTATGAAGTAAAATGAAATGAAGAAAATATCAAAAGTACTGTATTTATTGTCTAAATGTATCAGGCATTCAGTTGCACAGTAATGTGAACACTTTTTAAAAAATTTTTGTGGGTTTTTCCGCAGATTTTCCGCAGATTTCCAGTGGCCCCACTGATCCCTTATCCACTCATCACCAAGGTTCGTTTAAGTCTTAGGATTTGACAATACCTGTGTTTACTGCTAATTGCCTGAGTTGATTCCTAATATTTTTCATTATTTAACTTTAGAATGTTAGATTTGTTACTTCAGGTGTTTTTGTTCATTTAGACGTATTTTGTTAAGGCTTGTACAAAATGTCTTTTTCTGTTGGTGTGGATTGATCTTTATTCACTACCTTCTGTTCCCCTTGTCTTTTAGGAGGATATAAATGCTATTGAAATGGAAGAAGACAAAAGAGACCTGATATCGCGAGAGATCAGCAAATTCAGAGACACACACAAGGTAGTATTCTTGTTTTTTCACTTGATACCAATCTAGACTTTTTACAGAATCCAAAGCAAACAGACAAGAAAATCAACCTTACATTAGAGTATATTTTTAAATGCTTTTTATAGGTTTAATTGATAGTTAGGTAAAAACAAACAGAAGACTAGTACCATATTAACGTGGTCCTTGACATACTGTGCTTAGTTTTTTCATTTACTGACTACTCTGCAGTCATTTCACTTTAATATGAATAAAAGTTAATTTTTAGATTTCAACATAAACATCAAGGTCAGATTTAAACTAGATTCAAGGGGACAGTAGGATAACATACATATAGTGTAGTATATTTCTGGGGGCAGTTTTAACTTAATCTTAGGAAAACCTTTTCTTTAGAGCTGAGATTAAAATTTAAGATTTATATTTGTATAGATTTTAGTTGAGTGGGGGAGATTTTTAAAAGTAAGTCAGTGGTTACCAGACTTACCAAATTTTAGATGCATGGAAGAACTGTAAATTCCCATAAAGCTAATCTATTCATTGACCCCCACCATTATGATAGAGATCATATGGTGACTAATGCAAGATGAAACTCTCAGCTTGGAAAGTAACAAGGAATAGGATGTAAGTATGAGCTTCTGTTTTTTATTATATTTATGGATGCCCCCTCAGAAAAATATGCAAAGGGGTAACTGGCTTGGAAATGGGTATTTGTGTCTAGTAAATCCCACTCACGAGTTTTGCCTATTTAAAGCTTCTCTCAATGACAGTGCATCTGGGAATGTTCGCTGGTGTTAAAGGTGATGCTTATGGATGGTGAAATGCAAAACTGCATGATATGTATTTTGAAGGTAGAGGTAATAGGATGTTACTGGTTCTTGCTCATAGTCTGAGAGATCTTTAACTCAGTGAAATGTTAAGTGTTCATTTTGTGTCTGTTCAATTTAATTTTTTTTCTCACTGCTTTCCACATCCCAAGTTGACAATGCCAATGAATCAGTGTTGCTGAACACTTAATGTCCAGAGGCCCAGCCATAGCCCACCTACACAGTGCTTTTTCATGAATTAATGTGTCTGAAAGCACAAATGTAATTCTCCCAAAATTTGAGTCAAATAAATGGTCTATGGGAGTTCATTTTACAGGAATACTTTCATTTAGGTTCAATACTCAAATTCAGGGCTGAGTAAGCTTAAAAATGGTATACAGTTGTGTGTGTGGTTTACCCCCTTTTTGTTTTTATTTGTCAAACCTTGTTGTGTTATTAGTAAATTATGAGGAAACCAAGTTTGAAAAAAATTCAAAAGATATTTGCTTCAGAATTTAAGAACCTTCAGGCATTTCATTGCCTTACTATTATTTCAATGGGTGGAATGTTTTGAATTTCCAAAATGTTTTTTTATACTAAAAAAAAAAAATCAAAACAAAAGAAATTAGTTCTTATTGGGTGGTGTGGTTGAAGAGGGTATTTGAAACTGCAGTAACAAGAAATGAGCTCAGTGAACCTTTGCATGTTTTGATATGAGTTTATTAAATAACCACGGACTGTCAGGGTATCAGCGTGGCAGGGGGCGTCCATTTACAGCACGGATGAGTCTGAAGAGAGAATAAGGTAAGATTTTTGATTTTTAAGAATCTGTCCTTTCCTCTTTTTCTTTTACTTTATTACATTTTTTAGACACACCTCATTTCTTTCTCCAGTCTTTAAGAATACATATATATGCTATATATAACTATATATATCTGCTTGTGTGCATATGCATACACACATATATAGCATATATAAATAACTTTCTAGCAAAACATTTAGTATGTATTAGACGCCCTCATTTTCATTTATGTAGAACCAAATTTTTGAAATGAGTTTGAAGCAAATTATGTAATAGAATAAGTAGCATAGTGAATGACCCATAGTACAAAATTGAGCAATTGTACAGTAGAAATTTATATTGGAACACCTAAAATAATCTGTAAGTATCTATAATCTCAGAAATAAATTTCTTTATAAGTGTATGACATTGAGGTAAGTTTTATGTAGTCTAGCCTCATTTTATAGTATAAGTTTTTATCTTTCATTAGAACTGTTTCAGAAATGAGATTTTTGCCCCTTTAATAGCTTTCAGTTTCTGTCTTTCTACCATTTCTTATCTCTTCCTTTGTAATTTCAATGTATTCAGTCCTGGTTCTGCCTGCATTCTACTTTGATTTAGATGGGCATGATGGCTGAATATATTGATGTCTCATACATTAGCTTTTCTTTCATAATCCTCTATCAGTTCTCTGATCCATGAGAAGAGGAAAAAGAGTATCTCACAGGTAAGACTGCTTTTAAAGTTGTTTTAAATGCTTTACATGACTGAGAAAAGAAAAATGCACATTTTACTGTTGCAGTTTAAATTTCATTTTGGTGAAACTAAACATGGAACCAAAGGGATAAATGTGTTTTGGTTTTGTTTTGTTCTACCTGTTTGGGTTTTTTTTTTTTTTTTTTTTTCCTTCTGAGTTTATATAGAAACCTTGTGGTACATGGGTAATATTTCAGGGTAGAAAACTTGGTCTGACTTTGTTATTTGGTTTATTTGTGAACCATGTACTTGCTCTTCCTCCCAGAAACATAGCTTGTAGGCAAGGTTAATCCAGTGTTGGCGATCCATGTCCTAGCACAACATCTGTAAGTTAATACACAATCATTCCTTCCAGGATGGATTTATCATTGTAAATATATTTTTATTGTCTTACAGGCATAATGGCATAAATATATTGCTTTTTACATGTATTAAGTGAAAATATTACAATAATGTACATTTTTGCTTGAAGTGAGTGGTTTTCAAAGTTTTTGTTATTTGGTGGGCTGTCCATCTTGTAATGGTGGGAGTAAAAATTTCCATAGATAAGAAAGCTGATCTTGGCTCAATTCAGGTTGTGTTTCTTTTGGAGGGTGGGCAAACCAGAGGGCAGAATATTGGTTACTACATAACAGTGACTTGACTCTCCTCTGCCTTCCCTTTAAAATCCTCAACCAGTAACCTTTAGGCAATGGGAAGCCTTTATTTTTAATTAATATCAGTAGTTACACTGATTTACAGAGATTCATAATGGGCATAATTATAGTTAAGTTTCAGTCAAGTAATTGTATTTCTTGAATTATTAAGAACCACCACATTCATCATGGTCATTTTAGTATTAAATAGTCATTGAGTGGACAGCCACACTTGACACAATCTCCCAGCATCCAAGATTGGAGATTCCTGGTCTGTGTAGAGAATATGGTTTGCACGAAAAAGTAGTCTTGTGATTGCTTCAGTTTAATTTGTCAAGTAAAACCACAGATATTTAATATTAAAGTACCCGTGGTTTGATGTTTTGTTCCTAATAATGGGCATTGCGCCGGGAAAAACCTGAATACTGGAGCTGCAGAGTTAACTCTAAAAGTACTTTTATTGGTTTCTAGAAACTGGAAGAAGAGAAAGGCAAAAAGGAAAAAGAAAGACAGGAAATTGAGAAAGAACGGAGAGAAAGAGAGAGGGAGCGTGAAAGGGAACGAGAAAGGCGAGAACGGGAACGAGAAAGGGAAAGAGAACGTGAACGAGAAAAAGAGAAAGAACGGGAGCGGGAACGAGAACGGGATAGGGACCGTGACCGGACAAAGGAGAGAGATCGTGATCGGGATCGAGAGAGAGATCGGGATCGGGATCGGGAAAGGAGCTCAGATCGTAATAAGGATCGGAGTCGATCAAGGTAAGGCTTTATAGAATTTGTTGTTTTTGAATTCAGTGGAACTGTAGATTAGTCCTCTCTATTACTATTTGATTTTATGAATTGAGAGAATTTTCCTAGCCACAAAGCATGCGGGCTTTTTGCACACATGGAAAACGAGTGACAATAACAATTTCAGCTGTATGGTTAATTCCTCCATGAAGCCTATTTTTACAGACACCCAGAATGTATCAGCTGTTTATTCTTTTCTGGGCAGATATAATTTACTATTACCTCCTTGGGTGAGCAGTTTTTAAGTTGGCCTTTTATTGAAGTGTCCTCTATATTGGAAAGTCTGCTGTAGCATCACTTCTTTTAGCTCTGGTGTTTTTTTTTATTTGTATCTCCCCAGACTGCTGCAGCTTACTCTGGCTCCTAGTAATTTCACCTTTTGGGGCTATTTGTTTTTCATTTAAAATTTTTTTGTAATTTGAATTCATTTGATGAGTCATCTCATTCTTTATAGGGATTAGAGCAAAAATGAACAAAGAAAGGAAGGAGAGAGCACAAGGAAAGAAGAGAAAGCTCATGTTCTTTTTCACCCTAGTTTTGAAATGTACATTAGTGTCAGTTTTCTATTTTATTGTAGGTGAAATGAGGTACACTTTGGTTGTTTCACCATGTACTCATAATCTATAGTTGACATTAAATTCCCTCCTTTCTTTCCTTCTCCAATGTAGCCGTCAAAAGATTTTTTTAAAAACTTTTATGGCGGATATGTACATAGATTTAATTACATTACTGGCATCATATTCTATGTAAGTTATTTTTGTCATTTAGGATTATTATTCTTATTTTTATTTTTTTAAATAGTTGTCAATGGACCTTTGTTTATTTATATGCAGTGCTGAAAGTCGAACCCAGTACTTCACATATGCTAGGCAAGTGCTCTGCCACTGAGATACAACTCTAGTCCTAGGATTATTATTTGACATCTTTAAAGGCATATGTCAGTATTTATATTTTTTATCCCTGCAGCGTGGCAAAATTCTCTTAATGTTTGTTAGTAGCATATTACTTGAGCAGTAGTTAGGTAAATTGAGTTTTAACATGTTCATTAGTCCGTTGTGTTTTCTTTGGATTGAACAATGTTCTGAATTTTTTTCTATCATATACTATTATATGACTAATATTTCAGTATGTGATGGACCATAATAGTGATTTTTCAGTCTCCTAGTTTTTTTTTTTTTTTTTAATAGTTTTAGATGGATAGAATACCTTTATTTTATTTTTATGTGGTGGTTAGGATTGAACACAGTGCCTCACATGTGCTAGGCAAGCAGCTGCCACTGAGCCACAGTGGCAGTCCTAGTCTCCTGTATTTTCATATCTAGGTTTTATGTATTTGTTTTTTGACCTACAAATAAGCATTAACTTTCACTGTAGAATGCAATTCAGAAATTGGGGCTGAAATTTGTGGTTCTCTGCCCTGACTCTATTCCTTTTATTTCCTGATTTTCTTTTCATTCTTTTTTGTTGTACCATAGAACACCTCTAGTGCCTAGTATGTGTTTTTCTATGAGTATAGAGAAGTTCAAAATTCTGCAGAAATCAAATACTAAATTCTGGCTTGAGGTTTGTATGTTGGTTTATAATATGTTCTTGGTCCTTAACAGAAAACTGAGACTAGAGATTTATTAAAAAATCTTTCATTTATATAGAGAAAAGAGCAGAGATCGTGAAAGGGAACGAGAGCGGGAAAGAGAGAGAGAGCGAGAACGGGAGAGAGAGAGAGAACGGGAGCGCGAGAGAGAGCGAGAAAGGGAACGGGAGCGGGAAAGAGAGAAAGACAAGAAAAGAGACCGAGAAGAGGATGAGGAAGATGCTTATGAACGAAGAAAACTTGAAAGAAAACTCAGAGAGAAAGAAGCTGCTTATCAAGAGGTAAATCAAGGAAATGCTTTCATTTCCTTGTGTGAGTGTGTGTGTGTTTGTGTTAGGTACAGGGTTGGGGGGCGTCAGGCACAGGGCCTCATGCATGCTGGGCGAGTGTTGCACCACTGTGCAACATCTCCATCACTTTTTAAAAAATTTTATTTTGAGACATGTTCTTGCCCAGGCTGGCCTTGAACTGGTAGTTATCCTGCCTTAGGTTCCTGAGTATCTGGGATTAAAGGTGTACACTCATGCTCACATATGCACGCATATACACAACCCTTTAAAATCATTTCTGCAAGTTTAATACCTTTGTCTTTATAACGTTTTGTGCTTCTGCTTTTTAAGCACGTTACATTTTGTATGCTAGTCATCATGGAATCCTTTGTATAAATGTTAAAGGCTTGAAAATTTTCTTTTTCAGCGTCTTAAGAATTGGGAAATCAGAGAACGGAAGAAAACCCGGGAATATGAGAAAGAGGCTGAAAGAGAAGAAGAAAGAAGAAGAGAAATGGTGAGATTCTAGGTTAAAAATAAGTGATTTTGCAGTTGCAATTGTAGCTCAGTGGTAGAGCACTTGTCTAGTATGTGTGAGGCACTGGGTTCAGTCCTTAGTACCACATAAAAATGAGTAAATAAAATAAAAGTATAAAAAAATACAAAAATATTTAAAAAGTTAGTTTAGGTAAAAACCAAACTCATACTGTTAACTAGAAGTAATTTCATAATTGAAATGTATACACTTCATAGTTTATAGATAATTTTTTTGTACTTCAAACAACCTTGACATTTTGAGTATGTAGATCTTCTTTTTCTGTTTCTAAAGTTTTTGCTGCCCATAGAATTGTATCTGCATAATATTTAAATAAATTTATCATAATTTAATGTATAAACTTAGAGTTTATAGAACATTTTTTGTTTAAGAATCCACAGAATTGTTGAGTTGGCAAAGTACATTTGGAGAAAGCAAATAATTGGGTGAAAAGATTTTTTTTTTTTTTTTTCTTTTTTTGGTACTGGTGATTGAACCCAGGGGCACTCCACCACTGAGCCACATCCCCAGCCCTATTTTGTATTTTATTTAGAGACAGGGTCTCACTGAGTTGCTGAGGTTGGCTTTGAACTTGAGATCTTCCTGCCTCAGCCTCCCAAGTGCTGAGATTGCAGGTGTGTGCCACTGTGCCCGGCAAGAATTGTTTTAATAAAAGTATTAGTTTTATATATTACACTTATCAATTAGTTTTTCCTTATGACTGCCATATTATTCTTTAACTACTGACTGTAAAATGAAGTTGCCATTTGCAAAACTGTGCAATTGGCATAGTTATTAAGTAAACTGACAAAAAGATTATTGTATCAGTATTTGCTTTAGTGGTATGTTCAATGTGTTTTGTCTTTGCCAGAATATGGAGTTTTCTTTATCTCCAGTTTGGAGATTATTCATCTAAAACTTCATTGAAGTTAGGAATCTTTTCCAAATAGCTTTTGAACATGAAACATAGGGATTTTTTTTTTTTGTAAGTAACCTAAAGGGTTCATGCAGCAAGTACATAGATAGGCTTTTCCAGATGTTATATCCAGTATCATAGACTTACTCATTTTAATTTTTAAAAATTAGGTTAAAAATTCAAAGGCTAGGAATCAAGGACAGTGGTAGTGTGTCCCTGAATTCAGTCCCTAACACTGCAACAAAAGGGATTAAAACTCCCATTTTAGAATTTCTTTTTCATTCTTAGATTAGAAACTAGGAAGAGAATAATATCAGAGTTAGGTGAAGAAATCCAGTCAACAGCATTGTGGATTAAATTTGTAATGATTCTGCTCCTCACAAGCTAATCTGAAACTTTTCTACACAAAACATTTCCTGTGAGTTATTTTTATTTATGAGCTTTAAGAAAAACCATTTACATAAGCAGTTACTTGCTCATGTTTTTGTAATAGGTTTCCCCCTGTGTTCTCATGAGTAGTGAACTGTTTATATTTTACCTGATTGGCCTGCCTGTGTACCCATTCTGTAGTAATTAAAGATAGATGTAAACACTGTCAATTGCTATTGCTAGCACACTTGCTCCTTAGATCCATTTGACAAATTTGAGTATATCCCAACTTGCGTCTAAGTACTGGGCATATTAGTAGCATAATGTATAAGGAAATTACTGTAAGGGGCATGTTTGAGATGTGTTAAAGATACCTTCACAGTATTTTGGAAGCACAGGAAGAATACTCCTTCTACCTGCAGGGAGGGCTGTTATGTATATATGATTATATTGTGGACATCTTTAAAGAGGGGTAAACTGGAGTAGATGAAATGTGTCAGAAACCATTGTCTGTGTATACATACAAGAGTTGTTGATTTAATAGTTACTATAGATAATAGACATGGAGAAAAAACTTTTAAAATAATTAGATGTGATTATTTTAGTTGTTAACCTGGAAATTCAAAATTAATTATAGCCGTTAACCTGGAAATTCAGAAGTAAGTGATTTCATTTAGTGTCATGGTTCTATCAAGTTAAAGTTAAGATAGTTCAGGGTGGAATTTTTTTTTTTTTTTTTTCTTCCCCTGTGGTGCTGGGGATTGAACTCAGGGCCTTGTGCTTGAAAAGCAACCACTCTACCAACTAAGCTATATTCCCAGCCCCTGGAAAATTATTTTAAGAGTATAATCTCATTTTTAAAAATTTGTTCTTTATAGATTTACGTGACAATAGAATGTATTTTAACATTATACATGCATGAAATGTAACGTATTCTAATTAGAATCCCAGTCTTGTGGTTAAACGTGATGTGGAGTTAAAGTGGTTGTGTATTCATATACCAAGTGGGAAAATTTTGTATTTTTAGGTTAGGTAAGCATTACCTTTATATTGGTACATGAAGTAAAATTATGTCTTGATTTTCATGAGAAACAGCATCATCTGTGGACAAAATAAAATTTAAAGTATTTTTCTGATTAATAAATTTAATAACTTATTTCCTAGTGTATCCAGGTTTCATTGGTGAATAATTATTGTAACATTGAAGATTATATTCACAGAAGATATTATTTGTAGCGTACTTTGTTTTCAGGTATTTTTTTGGAACCAGGGATTGAAGTCAGGGACACTCAGCCACTGAGCCACATCCCCAGCCCTATTTTGTATTTGATTTAGAGACAGGGTCTCTCTGAGTTGCTAAGGGCCTCGCTAAGTTGCTGAGGCTGGCTTTGAACTCGCGATCCTCCTGACTTGGCCTCCCAAGTCGCTTGGATTACAGGCGTGCGCCACCACGCCTGGCTTGTTTTCAGTTTTTGTTTCATAGATAAATTGTAAGCTGAGCTGTTTTATAGGTAAAAGAGGAAATGTGATTTGTACTTAATGCATGAATACATATAGTTACATGTACATGTACTTAATACATATAGTTCTTATGAAGTACATAAGAACTATAAAATTGAAGTAGTGCTGATAAGATAAAAATGTGTTCCCAAGAAAGGGCAAGTGGGTAATATGAATGACTCTTATGTGTTACTTTTGTACACTTTTTCTTCATTTCTGCAAAGGCTAAAGAGGCTAAACGACTAAAAGAATTCTTAGAAGACTATGATGATGATAGAGATGATCCCAAATATTACAGGTAAGAAGTTTTGCGGTGCTGGGGTTTGAACCCAAGGCCTCGCCCATGCTAATTGAGCACTCTACCACTGAGCCACATTCCTGGCTTACTTGTGTATTCCCTGTCTCTACCTTCTAGAGTGCAGCTTTCCTAAGTGGAGTAAGAAAGCTCAGAATCTTCACCCTTCTACCTGTTTTGTGGGAGCTGGAGGGAATGGTAGAAGGGGGAGTGAGGTTATTAGAAAAGGATGAACAATTCAATGTATCTTTTAGAGTGGGGAAATGTATGATAGCAGTCTGAAGAATACTTTTTACTTCCTTCATGTGCTTTAATAGGTCCAATTTTTATAGTAAGTTATAATATGTCCTTATGGCTAATTCGGGTTTTGGAGAAAGTGTTGTTTTTAAGGAATTCAGGAGTGGTATATATCAATCTGATCTGCTTTTCTACTTCAACCCTATAGTGATTCATCACTGTGAAGGCATTCCCTCGTATTTCTAATCTCATGTTTTAGCATTTAGGGCATTATAATGAAGATTTTTTGTTACCTCCCAATCAAAGTATAATTTCCCTGAGGATCTGCACACTGTCTTGCTAACATACATACATACATACATACATACATGCATTTATTTATTTATTTATTTATTTATTTATTTATTTATTTATTTGGTACTGGGGATTGAACCCACATCCCCAGTCCTATTTTGTATTTTATTTAGAGACAGGGTCTGACTGAGTTGCTTAGGGCCTTGCTAAGTTGCTGAGGCTGGCTTTGAACTCACAATCCTCCTGCCTCAGCCTCCCAGGTGCTGGGATTGCAAGCGTGCACCACCGCGCCTGGCCTGTCTTGCTAACATTTTATCTCTAGTGTGTCAGATATGTTGCAGGCATAATAATAGGTTTTAATGTATAGTTAAGTTTAATACACTACAGGCAAAATATTTAAGCAGTGAAATTAGTAACTTTAACTGAAGGAGTGCCAGTGATTTGACTTTGTAGAAATGCTGACAAACAAGTAAAATGATTGAATATTAGAATCATAAAATGGTAATGCCTAACTATACATTCTGAAACAATGAATTATTAAATAGGAGGAAACTTCTTTCTATGGATTCTGTTCTACTCCGTTCAGAAATTTTTCTTCAAGGAAAGAAATGAATTGAGGATACAAACTTTTTTAATTGTTAGGGACTTGGACCTTGCACATACTCTACCACTGAGTTACACCCAAGTCCTGGAACTATTTTTAGTGGTATTAGTGCTACTTGTATTATTTTTCCAATAAGGTTGGCATTTGAGAAAATTCAGGTTATGTATTGAGTGCTCACTGTGGAATGATCATGAAATAGAAGCTCCATTTCCTCTGAAAGTCCCCTTTTAAATTGTTTTAGACACTTAAAGTGAATTTCAGAATGAATAATGGTAATTAATGATAAGACAACATTAACTTATTACATATTATTAACATGTAGAGATTGCATTCTCTTGGGTATTCTATTGATGTAATGCATTATTAAGACATTTTAGTCATTAGCATAAAATTTTTATTGAACAGAGGTACAGTTGGATACATCTGGTTTAATAGGCAATGACTAAATATTAAAGGAGAACTGTTACTTTTGCAGGGGGAGTGCCCTTCAGAAAAGGTTGCGTGATAGAGAAAAGGAAATGGAGGCAGATGAACGAGATCGGAAGAGAGAAAAGGAAGAACTGGAGGAAATTCGGCAACGCCTTTTAGCGGAAGGGCACCCAGATCCAGATGCAGAGCTCCAGAGGGTGAGAGATACTACAATATCTTTAATGATTTTGTTTAATGATTAAAAGCTGAATTTGTGGGCTGGCGATATAGCTCAGTTGATAGAGTGCTTGCCTCACATGCAGAAGGCCCTGGGTTCAAATCCCCAGCACACATCCTTGCGGGCTTCCCCTACCCCCCAAAAAGTTGAAGTCGTGGTTAAGCAGAATACATGTTGTGCTTCATAGAACTTACTATTCTGTATTTATTTTATTTTATTTTTGTTTTATTTATTTTTTTTTGGAACCAGGGATTGAACCCAGGGGCACTCCACCACTGAGCCACATCCCCAGCCCTATTTTGTTTTTATTTAGAGACAGGGTCTCACTGAGTTGCTTAGGGCCTTGCTAAGTTGCTGAGGCTGGCTTTGAACTCGCAATCCTCCTGATTCAGCCTCCCAAGTCGCTTGAATTACAGGTGTGCGCCACCACGCCCGGCTATTTTATTTTCATTACAGAAATCAACAGGATTAGTTCATTCACATCTTTATTCTGAGTATTTTACAAATATAAGATCAGACAATTACAAATGATTTCATTTATTTTTTTTAAAATGTAACATTGGGGCTAGAACCCATGGATGCCCTACAATTGAGCTACATCTGCAGCCATTTTTATTTTCTATTTTGGGCATTGTCTCACTATGTTGCCCAAACTGCTTTTGAACTTGGAATCTTCCAGTCTGAGCCTGGTTCCAAGTCACTGGGATTACAGGCATGTTCCACATCATTTCACTTGTAAATATCTATTTTTAAAAATTTTTTTCCCCAGATCTTGATGGACCTTTATTTTGTTCATTTATTTATATGTCGTGCTGAGAATCGAAGCCAGTGCCTCTCATATGCGAGGCAAGCACTCTACCACTGAGCCACAACCCCAGCCCTCATTTGTAAACATCTTAAAACTCAAATTCCTTTTTTTTTTTTTTTTTTTTGTGTCTTTTTTTCCTCCTCACTTTTGAAAATTAGTGCTTTATTGTTGTTCATAATGGTAGGAGTTTTGTATATTTGTATATGCACACAATACAACAATGTAATTTGGCCATTGTGATTCCCTGGTATTTACCTTTTCCTTTACCTTCTCCCTGTTTTTTGTTCCTTTCCTGTCCCTTTCCTTTATTCTTCTGATCTTTTGATTTTCATGAGATTCTCCCTCCCCCCTTTCACTCCACACCTTTTCCATCTTTCCGACTTTCTTCCACATGCAAGAAAATATGATCATAAAACCTTCCAATTTTGGCTTATTTTGCTTAGCGTAATATCCTCAAGTTCCATCCATTTTCTTGCAAATGGCATAATTTCACATTTCTTTTTGATTGAATAAAGCTCCATTATTTATCCCACATTTTTTAAATTCATTCATCCATTGATGGACACCTATGGTGATTCCATAGTTTGCCTGTGAATTGTGGTAGTATAAACATGGATATGCATGTATTAGTATAATATGATAATTTCTTTAGAATAAATACTGAGGAGTTGTATAGCAGGGTCATTTGGGGAACTTCCATCATGATTTGAATAGTGCTCAAACTATAATACCACCAGTTGTATAAGTGTTCCTTTTTCTCCACGTCCTTCCATTGATGACTCATTTTTTTAATGAAATTTGACTAGAATTGTGTCCTTCCTATAATTTGCTGATGTTTAATGACTTTTTGTGGTTTGAATTGCACTCCCTCCATCCCCCCAGTACTGACAATGATTTTAGGGTGCCACTTAATCCCCAGCCCCTTTTGAGATAGAATCTCACTGAGTTGCTTAGGAACTCAGTAAGTCGCTGCAGCTGGCCTCAAACTTGTGATCCACCTGCCTTAACCTGCAAAATTGCTGGTATTACAGGCATGTGCCAGCTCAGTCACACCTCTTAAAATACAGATGTGTTTGTCAGCAACATGTCATTTAAAGAAGGAACAAACCAACTGTATTTTTGCATTTACGAATAGAGTGTCATTTTAGAAAGTTTTTAGTTCTTACTATATAGTGAATCCAATAATATTATGAATTTTTGTTAAGTTCTTGTGTGAGTAAAGAAAATGTAGACAACAAAATTGAAACAATGATGTGGTATCCTAATGTATGTTTGTTTGTTTGTTTTGGTACTGGGGATTGAACCCAGGGCACTCCACCACTGAGCCATATTCCCAGCCCTATTTTGCATTTTATTTAGAGACAGGGTCTCACTGAATTGCTTTTAGGGCCTTGCTAAGTAGTAGAGGCTGGCTTTGAACTCGCGATCCTCCTGCCTCAGCCTCCCAAGTGCTGGGATTACAGGTGTGCACCACTGCACCCGGCCCTAATTTTTAATAACTTTGTAATGATACTTTCTTTTCATATGTGTTTCATCTTTTTGGTGTAGGTCTTTGACTCAGATTCCCTTGTTTTCCTTATTTTTTCCTTACCCTGTTTAGGAATACAAAGGTGACTACCAGCTTTAGTCATTATCAAGAGAAAGCAAATGATTATTTATGACCATTCTGATGATTTTAATTCCCTTTCATGTGTTGCCTATATTCTAACATAAAACTTTCAGTTACAATTTCTTAAAATATAAACACATACTGTTTCCTTTTGAATTTAGGAGATTAGTTTATAAATTTGTCTTTTCTATCTTTGAAGATCTTAAATAAGTCACTGATGAATGGTAATATATAAAAAATACTTTAAAACATGTTTTTAGATATATTTAAAAAAAATAGCCTGGTAGGCTATTTAGATTTATTCAGTTTCTGATTGTAAAAGGAAACAGTGTTCGCTTACTCCTAATCAACAAAAAAAGGTAGGACTGTGGATATAGCTCAGAGGTAGACTTTATGCCTAGCATCTTAAGGCTCTGGATCCACCAAAGAAAAGTTGTTTTACAAAAAACATTGTAAAGCAAAAATCAAGTTAGAGTTTTGTTCTCTTTCCAATAACTTCTTTGTTTGTAGATGGAACAAGAGGCTGAAAGGCGCAGACAGCCACAAATAAAGCAAGAGCCAGAATCAGAAGAAGAAGAAGAAGAAAAGCAAGAAAAAGAAGAAAAACGAGAAGAACCTATGGAAGAGGAAGAAGAACCAGAGCAAAAGCCTTGTCTCAAACCTACTCTGAGGCCCATCAGCTCTGCACCATCTGTTTCCTCTGCTAGTGGAAATGCAACACCCAACACTCCTGGGGATGAGTCTCCCTGTGGTATTATTATTCCTCATGAAAACTCACCAGATCAACAGCAACCTGAGGAGCATAGGCCAAAAATAGGATTAAGTCTTAAACTGGGTATGTTAACATTTCCCCTTACCCATGTGTATATTTTGCTTTTAAGAAAAATAAATAATGAGCTCCTTGGTAGGTAGATAGAAAAGTATTAGAAAAATATTAAAAATGCCTTTCTAGCTCACGATTGTTTTCATAGTCCTACTAGTGCTCCTTATCTGCAGCTGCCTCGAGTTCTGAGAAGAAGTGAAAAGTTAAATTTTCTAGCACTTGTGAGTAGTGAGTTATTTTTTACAGTTGGGATCTTTCTCTGAGATTTGTGAAAGTATATTTTGCACTGCTTTTGAGGGATGGTGGGTTGTCAGATGTTGACATTTGATAGTGAAGTTATAATGCTAACATAGTGTTTTTACTATAGGTGCTTCCAATAGTCCTGGTCAGCCTAATTCTGTGAAGAGAAAGAAACTACCTGTAGATAGTGTCTTTAACAAATTTGAGGATGAAGACAGTGATGATGTTCCCCGCAAAAGGAAACTGGTTCCCTTGGATTACGGTGAAGATGATAAAAACGCTGCCAAAGGCACTGTAAACACTGAAGAAAAGCGCAAACACATTAAGAGTCTCATTGAGAAAATTCCTACAGCCAAACCTGAGCTCTTTGCTTATCCTTTGGATTGGTCTATTGTGGATTCTGTGAGTAGCAAATTCTGTGTCATCAGTTTTTGGGTATAGTTTTGAATGTGGCATGCTTACTTGATTCTATTAATGACAGGTAGGGATAAGTTTTTTTTTTTTTTTTTTTTTTTTTTTGAGGTGCTGGGGTTTGAACCCAGGACCTTGTGCTTGCAAGGCAAGCTCTCTACCAACTGAGCTATGTATCCAGCCCAAGTAGGGATAATCTTAAAGGAATTTTTTCTCTCCCCCCTTCCCCAGGAATTTCTAATGGGAAAATTCTTAGTACTTGACATCTTCATAATTAAAGGAAATGATTATGTCTTGGTATATGCCTGTCTTAGTTCAACTTGAAGAGGAAAATTGTGTATTTTAGTTTAGGGTTTAGTACCTGTAATAAAAAGCTGTAATTCTTTAATTTATTAACCATGCTATGTTTTGCAGATATTGATGGAACGACGAATTAGACCATGGATTAATAAGAAGATCATAGAATACATAGGTGAAGAAGAAGCTACACTAGTTGATTTTGTTTGTTCTAAGGTTGGTCTTACATTCTTTCCACCCTTAGCATTTATTTGATAGTTTAAAGTAGTAGACATTTTCTGAAATAGAAAGTCGTACAGAGTTCAGTCCTTCATAGTCCCGTTTGATTTAAGTATCCATGCTATTTTAATGGGCCCTTCCACCCTACTTTATTTTTTTGTTTTTATTTAAGTTATTTTTGTGGCTATAGATGGACAACATGCCTTTATTTTATTTGTTTATTTTTAGGTGGTGCTCAGAATTGAACCCAATGCCTCCCGCATGCTAGGCAGGCACTCTTCCACTGACCACAACCCTAGCTCTCCACCCTACTTTATTTATTTTTTTTATTTTTTGGAACCAGGGATTGAACTCAGGGACACTCGGCCACTGAGCCACATCCCCAGCCCTATTTTGTATTTTATTTAGAGACAGGGTCTCACTGAGTTGCTTAGGGCCTTGCTAAGTTGCTGAGGCTGGCTTTGAACTCGCGATCCTCCTGACTCAGCCTCCCAAGACACTTGGATTATAGGCGTGCGCCACCAGGCCCAGCTTCCACCCTACTTTAGATCCATGGAATCACTTGGCTTCCATTCAGAGTATGAGGAGGACAGAACTGTTGACTAACGCCTAATCTGCTTCCTCTTCCTACTTCTCAGAATTCTGTGTCATTCTGTTGTCTTGGTTAGAAGAATGCTGTTGAAATACAGATGCGGTTTTGTGAAGGTAGCCGATAGCTTGTCCCATCAGCTTCCAATAGTCAGTCACCTATCCTTTGGAAAAGGAGCCAGTAGTCTCTTCCATATCATAATTGTGGTTATTTATTGACTGATTACCAAGTTCTTGGTATGTACCGTGTTAACATTTTGTAGACTTCTTTAAACTTCCCAAAAACCTTAGGAAGTTGTAAGCCACTAAAGTTATTCCTATGAAGAAACTGAGGTTAGTGGAGAGGTTGTATGTTGGCCATGATTGTACAATAAGTAACAGCATCTTGCCTCTACAACCTATGTTCCTCTACCATCAAGGTATATTATATCCTTCTATTGTCACCTCAAAGAGGATTAATTAATAAGAGTTACTGTAGTGGAAACATTATATTCCTATGAAGATGCAATTGTGTCATTCTTCCATCAGGAATGCTTTTTTCCTTTTCTTTTTCGCCCTTCTGGGGATAAAACCCAGGGCCTTGAGCATTTTAGGTAAATGCTTTACCACTGAACTATACCCCAAACCTCAGCACTGCTTTTTTAATATCTATGAATAGGAGACCTAGGCTCCACTTTTAATTGTTGTAACATTAAAACTTATGCAAGGTTTGACTTACAAAAGATTGATATTATAGTGATTAAGGTTCTAGAATAAAAAGTTTATGGGGCTGGTGTGTGGCTCAGTGGTAAAGTGCTTGCCTTGCATATGTCTGGCCCTGGTTTCAATCCTCAGCACCACATCTAAATAAATTAATTAATAAATTTTAAAAAATGAAAAAGATCCATTGATGACTTAAAAAACTTGTAACAAAACGTTTATGGAAAGTTTCCTCAGCCACAAGAAATTCTCATACCAGTTTGAGGGTCTGTACCTTAAAACCTGTTGACTATATTATAATTTTTTTTTTTTTCAGTGTGAATTTTTTTTCTTTTTTAGGTTATGGCTCATAGTTCACCTCAGAGCATTTTAGATGATGTGGCCATGGTAAGTTAGAAATTCATTATTTTTATTAATTGCTATTATATCATAATATTATAAAATTATATATTATCTATTCATCTATTAATAAAATAACAAAATATATCATCTATTAATATGAGATATTATGTTTAATATCTATTAATATATCTTAATATCATCTATCAATAGATGTTATATATTGATATTAATATCAAACTAGTTTGTGAATTTGATTCATTTTCTAACTGCTCATTTTAGAAATTTTTTTGTAGGCCTGAATTAAAATTTGAATGTGCACTAAAAGATTAAAGGAACTTACAGCAATATAACAATTTAAATTCCAGATTTAGCCATACATTCTGAGGCCATTTATTTAGTCCTTACTGATTAGATCAGTGTGTGAAGAGCATAAAATGTACACTGTCTGCTCTTAATTATTTGGCAGGGAAGCAGATGTTGAGACTATACTCTGTTGCCTGTATTGCACTGTGCTCCATTACAAAGGACAGCATCACAGGAATTGTTATCTAAATTGAGACACAAAGATTGCAGACTTTTATCATTGAATTGGCAGTGGTTCAAATATCAAAATTCCCCATTGCATTTAATTTGGGATTAGAGACAGTGGTTGCATTTATTTAACATTTTGATTTTATGAGAAAAGAAGAGAAAGGTAATTGATAGGAAAGGTGAGGGAGTAATTGAATGAACTGTAAGGTCTAAGAAAGCAAAGAAAATAATAACCTGAATAGAACTGTGAATTAAGAACTGCAGCAAAGTTCTGAGAGACAAAGTTGGAATAAAAGAACTGGAAAGAGAGGTTATGGTCACAGAATGGAATGTTTAAGAATGTAAAATAGTAAATCTGTCCAGATGGTGGCAGCTGCAAAGTATAGAGGAAATTTGTAGGTGTTGGGATAAGGATTGGAGAATTATACTAGAGTCAAGTGCCGGAGCACTTATATGGGGAAAGAATAGGCATTGGCTAAGTAAACTGCTGTTGGATTAAGAGACTGGTATATTGAGATCTCATGCATGCCCATGGAGATGTTTTTTTATAAGGATTGAAACAGTGAAGAACAGTAGTCTGTCCTGTGGAGACTAAGGCATGGTTCTGAGAAGGTTCCTGGAATCTCAGAGGCTCACTGAGCCAGACAGGGTATTTCCATTAAGGTAAAGAGATGAAAAAACTGATTAAAGAAGTTAACTATGGTTAGAATGAAATGGAATAGGGGTCCAAAGGGCCGAATGAGAAGGTAGCAGTGGGATACGTCAGAGAGAAGAAAAGTCAAACACAAAGAATGACTGGGAGAGTGAGCATTTTGAGCCAAATAGGTAAGAGAGAGACACAGTGAGGTTCCTTGCCAGAAGGAGGTGGTTTGTGGTAAAGATGTTCTGTGTCTATGTATTATTTGAGTCTAAAGCCAGGTAACACCTGTTTTCTGCCACCCACCCCAACCCCAAGCCTGATGTTTTTGTTTAGAGTTCCTTTTAACACGCTTTTTTTTTTTTTTTCCTTTTTATTTAATTTGGGACTGGGAATTGAACTCAGGGCCACTCTACCTCTGAGCCACATCCCCAGCCCTATTTTGTATTTTATTTAGAGACAGGGTCTCACTGAGTTGCTTAGGGCCTCACTAAGTTGCCGAGGCTGGCTTTGAACTTGCAATCCTCCTGCCTCAGCCCCTTTTTACACTTTTGTGAAAAGTTTGTTGTCTTTGCAATGCTGAATCTCAGAGGAAAGGAAAAATGTATATAGGTTTCAGTAAGTGGGGTTGGATTTCTGATCTTTTCCTGAGCATCAAATCTCTTTTTGGTAGACATAGGGTGTTATAGATAGGCCTGGCTGAAGAAAGTTTTTAAAAGTGGATATTCTAGTTTTTGGTCTTGGCAGAGTCGCAATCACAGTGAAGATCTTTTCATTTTTGGAGCATAATTGCTTAGGCTCTTGCTTTTTCAGTATTTTCTAGCTCATTGTTGATCAGAATAGTAGGAAGCCAACCTCAGTGTTGTCAAATAGCTCTTTTAAAGCTCATGTGCTCTCTGTTTCTTGGGTAAGTGGGATATAATTTTCAGCTTAAGTAGTACTTTACTCCTAATTAAAATCTGACTTTCTTGAACTATACCTTTCATTGTTTTACACAAATTAATAAACTTTGGCTTCATTTTGTGCATTTATATTATTTATGAAGTTTGACTAACATGAATTAGTGTCACAAACAAGTTCTCAGGCTAGGATCAAATGTGGATATAAGTCTGATTAAAAGTTCTTTAGTTGCCAGGCTGGGGTTGTGGCTCAGTGGTGGGGGGCTTGCCTTGCATGTGTGGGCTCTGGGTTTCATCCTCAGCACCACATAAATAAATAAAAGAAAGGTATTGTGTTCATCTACAACTAAAATTTTTTTCAAAAACATTCTTTAGTTGCCATCATTGAGAAGTGGATAAAATTACTCATAAAAGTAAAAATTTCTGCCTTCTTTAAAGTACTTAACTGAGCACTAATTATTCACTAAGTACTCTTCAAAGCACTTGGTGCATATGAACTCTTACTTCCTCCAGTAGTACCTAGTGCTCTTAACACCCATAGCTATGAGTCCTCCATTTGACAGATGAGGGAACTGAGGCTGTGAAGTTAAGTAACCCAGCCAAGAGGGACACACCTAGTAGTTGTTAGACGGGTTCGACACTAAGTAGTTGACACTACATATCTGATTATCCCTCCTCTTCCGAAGACCTGAACATGAGGCTGGTTTCCTTGCAGGCAGTGATATCCAGTCACAGCTATCCCCTTTAGAAGAAAACAAGGTAGTCTGTTTCTCCTCACTGCAGGTCTGAGTGGGGGCCAATATGTATCTGAGTTGAGAACAGGCATTGTGGTCAGAATTCGAGGCATTTAATCCTCAATAGACAGGAAAAAATTTGGTTTATTCATTTGCCAGTGGAACAGACCTGTTATTCAATAGTCTTGTATCCCCTGGTGGTGATGATGGTGTTCTCTCAACATGTGTACTGTATTCTATAGAGACTGTATTCTTTATGTGGTGTACAACCATAGAAATGAAAAGTTATATCCCATTTCTGTACAAAGAATCAAAATGCAGTCTGTAAAAATAAAAAAATTCTCTGTATGTTCTCATTTACTATTTAATTCAGTATCATATAATAAGCACTTACCAAATGTTAAGATTGTAAGGTTGTTTGGGGAATAAATGAGGAGGATATTCTGTATTAACTTATGTAGTTGTATATTTAGTTCTTCCTAAGTCACCAGGACAAGCAGTTTGCTTTCCTAAGTATGTAGTTTTGCCAGACATGTTTAAATGTATCTGTAAAGTTGAAGGTAAAGGAATAAAAGTCAGATCAAAGTGTATTGTGGCATTAAGGGCTTAGGAAGCCAATGAATTTTGCTGAATTAGTTTTGGCAGGTAATTTGTGTACTTTTTGTTTTGTTTTGGTTCTGGGGATTGATCCCAGGGGTACTCCACCACCGAGCCACATCCCCAACCCTATTTTGTATTTTGTTTAGAGACAGGGTCTCACTGAGTTGCTTAGGGCCTTGCTAAGTTGCTGAGGCTGACTTTAAACTCGCGATCCTCCTACCTCAGCCTCCCAAGTGCTGGGATTACAGGTGTGGGCCACCGTGCCCGGCAATTTGTGTACTTTTTAAAAAACCTTTTTTTTAGATGTTGGTAGATCTTTATTTTACTCATTTATTTATATGTGATGCTGAGAATCGAAGCCAGTGTCTCTCACTTGCTAGGCAAGCTCTCTACCACTGAGCCATAACCCCAGCCCCACATGTACCTTTTTTTTTTTTTTTATATATTTCTCACACTACACAGCTTTCCATTAAGTGATTTTATTTAAAAATAAGTGCTGTTCAGTGGATAAAGTTCTGTTTTATACAAGCCACTATTGTTGGGAAATGGTGATGATTATTTACCTTACATGTATTACTTACTATTTTTTTCTCTTACAGGTACTTGATGAAGAAGCAGAAGTTTTTATAGTCAAAATGTGGAGATTATTGATATATGAAACGGAAGCCAAGAAAATTGGTCTTGTGAAGTAAAACTCTTTTTACATTTAGAGTTCCATTTCAGATTTCTTCTTTCCTACCCTTCAAAGGACTTTGAATTTTTCTTTGTCTTCAGAGACATTTGTGAGATCTGTAATTTTTTTTAATGTAGAAAATGTGAATTTTTTTTTGTCCTCTAATTTGTTAATGCCCTGTGTACTCCCTTGGTTGTAAAGTCATCTGAATCCTTGGTTGTCTTTATACTCACCAGGTACAAATTACTGGTATGTTTTATAAGCTGCAGCTACTGTACACAGCCTATCTGATATAATCTTGTTCTGCTGATTTGTTCCTTGTAAATATTAAAATGACTCCCCAATTCTTTGCAGAATTCCACTTAATATTGAACCGTACTGTACAGGAACTAACACGAATGATTTTAATTGAAAGAGTATCAGTCATATCTATTACCACCTCACCCTCTTTTGATGAGAAATGGCAAGCCCTTGTGAAGGCATGAAATTTAAAATTAGACTGCAGAAATTAGCAGACAGTCCATTCTTACTGTATCTCTGTATGAATGTGTTTGTGTGAATGTATGTGTAAAACTCTCATCTTTTCCCTAATTTGCTTTGGTGGGGTCTCTTAAGCACTTCCCAATTGAACAATAGAACCATAAAAGGAAAGTGATATTGTGCCAATCCAAATGTCTGAAATAAGTAGGTTTAGAAGTTCCCAGAGCATGGTATTCTCCTGTGGTGAACAACAGTCTGCTGTTAGGATGGGGTTTCCCTGTGTATAGTTGACTGCTTCCGATTCTTTTGTAAAGGAGTGTGGATCATAGTGATTCCCCCCTGTCCCTCATTTCATTGCTCAAAAATGAGGCAGATTCTAAAATTTTAGGCAAGTTTTATTTAACTCATTTTGTCCCATTGTCCCAGGTGTGAAATGCATATAAAACTTTAAATTGAGCAACTTGTGATAACTTTGAAATAATACTTGCACATATTTTTGCAGAATTGAAAACTTGGGATTTAATGTGTTCAGTACATTTGTGCATTAACTGGTCCTTGGTCTGGGTGTACCCCTTTGTTTAAGGGGAAAGAAATCCTTCATTCCAAGAGCATCAGTGGGGAAGAAAAAAAACCCAAAACTTTTAAAAACAAAAGGCACTGAGGGTGTAGCTCAGTGGTAGAGTCATACTTTCCATGCTAGAGGGAGGCTCTGGGTTCAGTCCCTGGCACCGAGAATTATAAAGTCAAAACAAAAGATAAAATAGGTAAGTTTACAAGCTAGGAGAATTTGACAAAACACACCAGGAATATATCTTTGCAGTTTACAAAGTTATTCTCTTATTTGCAAGGTCAATGATTCAAGGCATTTACCAAGCTCTTCTCATCTAAGTTTAAATATACTGATGTGTTTAGAGACATACCAGGCACTTTTTAAATGGTAGATCAGACTATTTACCAGGGAGCAAAATTTATCTGAAAATGTAACAAGTTTAAACAGTGCTTTCTTAACACAAATTAGGTGCAGCTGTTCCTTTTTCTGTTTATTTGAAAGAAAAAGATTGGCTTGTTAGAAAGAAAAGCATGAGTTCAAGTTACTAGATTTTTTTTTTTTTTTACATCTTTTGAGCACATTTGAAAACACTGTTCTGAACATTGAACCAAGATATGGTTCCATTATGTAAATATTTGAAATATTAAAAATGTATATATTTGATCTTGGGGATTCATTCTTTCAGAGTTGTATATAATGGCATCATGTTGTAATCATGTAGTACATGCTAGGAAACTTGAAAATATGGGCTGAATTTTTTAATGGTCTTGGTTTTTATGACTTGTATTGGATCAAAGAGGCCTTTTACATTATTTCGAATTAATCTACAAGCTATGGAAATATATCTATGTGGTGATAAAATATTTTAAATTTTGGTTTCTTAAGAGAAAATTTCAGAAAGATGCCCTTGTGAGTTTACAAATTTATCAGCCTTTTCTCCGATTCATCCTGGCTACCATCCTAAGATCTAGGCCACAGCAGTTTATTTTACTGCTGTATCTTAACATACTGCACAGTTGGCTGCTTCTAAGGGATTATATTATGTGGCTTTTATTTAGTCGATATTAACATTTTTACAGCAGAGCAGGAGTGGCCATAGTAAGTAGCAGGGATCCAAAGACCGTTAAATTTGTGGTCTAATGCTAGTTCAAATCAAGTTTTGTCACAAAGCTTCATCAGAAACCTTTAGGTTTTCAGTTTCTTCAGAATTGCATACCAAGAATTGGACATATATAAAGTGGCATATTCTTGTGTCTTGGAAAAATATTTCCCTTAAATTTCTTGAACTTTGTCTTAGACCATAAGCCTCTGAATTAATTTGTTAGGAACCCTTATGGTAATTCATGTTGCGTATTCAGATTATTTCAAAACTACACTAAAAAGTCTTAAGAACTGTTGTTGCTCTGGCCTTTAGAAAACTAAAAAGCTGCCTGGTGCGGTGGTGCACATCTATAATCCCAGCACTTGGGAGGCTGAGGCAGGAGGATCCCGAGTTCAAAGCCAGCCTCAGCAACTTAGCGAGGCCCTAAGCAACTCAGTGAGGCCCTAAGCAGCTCAGTGAGACCCTGTCTCTACATAAAATACAAAATAGGGCTGGGGATGTTGCTCAGTGGTGGAGTGCCCCTGGGTTCAATCCTCAGTACCTTAAAAAAAAGAAGAAAAAAGAAAACTAAAATGCTTTTTTCTCATTCGACCCTAAAAATAATTTAAGCATATACTGCTATTTACTAAGGAAGAAAGATAAGTATAAAGTCTGAGGTAGTTTTTCTCAAACTTCAGTATGCACTTGAATCACTTGGGGACCTTGTTAAAGTTTGGAACTCTGATTTTTTAGGGCTGGGTAGGCCTGAGATTTTGCAGCTTCTAAGAGATGCCTGTGCCAACTGATCTAAGGACTGTACTTTGATTAGCACTTTAAGGTAACTTCAGTATTATTTTATTCTAACAGACTACACAAATGCAACTTATTTTTTCTTTTCAAGTAGATTTTAAATGAAAAATCATTTTGAAAGCGTGTGTGTGTGTGTGTGTGTGTGTGTGTGTGTGTGTATAATCTATCCAGGAACATAAACATAAAGGAATCTTCCAGGGTGATACCTGAGAACAACCCTAATATTCTAGGTTTTCTTCCAGCCAGACTTTGAGGTTGAAGATGTTCTCCTTAGAGAGTTGTTGTTTTTACTTTTATCATTGTCATTCCCTATAAACTAGATAATAGTATGAATTAGTAATTATTTTTCAGGGTGCTTTTTGAAGTTACCAATCAGGCATGAATACCAGCTCTGGTGGACAAATAGAAAAAACATTGGGCTTGCGAGCTAAATTGAACTGATGCTTTTTTTTCCTCTATTCATATGAAGTAGAAAAACTTTTGTGATACAAATAAATGTAAGCAGGTATTATACAATATTTATATGGGTCTATTTACCCAACTGTTCATAGTAAGTTCTATGAGTGTCCTCAATTAATACCCCAAAACTGATGATAGGTCTTTTGTCAAAAGTGTTACAAATTTTTCTGGGATATGTTTCAACTTTTTACAACAGTATGAAATTGAGAAATAGTTTTGCTTAGGAAAAGATGATAAAATTGATTTGTGAATGATTCCGGAGATAAAAACAGTATGAGAAAGAATCCAAACCGGCAAAGGAACCATCTAGGTGTCAAAGAAAAAGGAAATACGTATTAAACCCAGCAGCTATTACTATTACATTCATACTGTAGACCAAAATGAGCTTATACCTTTTTGAGAAACTGGTAGGTTTTTTTGGAAATGCGATTATTGTAAATTATTGAAATATTTATGTTCATTATTTTGCATTTGAGTGCTTGCCTTTTCCATCTTTGATAGATTTCTTTGCATTTCATTTATTATTTGAGTTATGAAGGCCAAATTAGAAATGCCCAGTAAAAAAAAATTTCTAAAATGGAAATGAATAAAAATTCTTTTCAAGCAATGTTGTTTGAATTACACGACACACCAGAGTTTGTCTACTCTGCTATATCACTGATTAGTTGGATTGATGATTTTTCAGATTCTTGGGCACAGAAAGGGAAATGAATTGTTAAACAGCTAATGCCTCTATTTTTAGTGTGTGCTTATTTAGTCATTGAAGCTCATGGTATTGAGGTCAACTCTTCTTGTTATATAGATAACCTTACTATGACTTAACCCATTAAAATGTATCTTGCAGTTACATATTTTTATATATACTGTTTTGCATTCAAGGAACATTTTTTTGTATACTTCTTTTGTGCCATTCATGCTATCAGCTTAAGTAGATGTGATACATAAGACAGGATCCTCTATTACCCCTCTAATTGTGGCCAAAAATTAATTACACAAAGAGTTATGGAACACCAGTACGTATACATACAAAGTACTGTATGCATTGTTGAAGTTGCCAGACAAAGTCTGAGGGGGAAGGAGCCAATAGACGTGTTCTTAGCCCTTATAAAATGGTCATCCAGCCTGTGTATTCGATTCTAATTATGGTCTAGATTTGCATTGTCAAGTACTAAAAAATGGTTTCATAATGAAATTTAAAAGCTTAATTATTTAGTCACACAAACCATATTTTAGGTGTCCAAAAGTCACAAGAGGCCAGGTTTGGTGGCCCACACCTGTAATCCCTGCAGCTTGGGATGCTGAGGCAGGAGGATAATGAGTTCAAAGCCAGCTGCAGCAAAAGTGAGGTGCTAGCCAACTCATTGAGACTATCTCTAAATAAAATCCAAAATAGGCCTGGGATGTGGCTCAGTGGTTGAGTGCCCCTGAGTTCAATCCCCTGCATTCCTGCCCCCACCCCCTCAAAGTCACGTGAGACGAAATTTCCCGTTGTAATTTGTACTACTTGCATGTTATGTGGTCAGTCATCATATATAGCTAGCGGCTACAATGTTGGATGTCAGATTATAGAAGATTATCATGTTTTCACTTATATTGGACAATGCTAATCTAGATGCTAATATGGATTAGGAGTAAAGTGCTTGTTAATTTAAAAAAGAAGTCCCAGCATAGAAGTGAAGGCAATTCTAGCAAATTTTTTGTTGAGGCAATAAAGGTACTGTGAATTGAAGAACACTTACACTACTTTTCCTGCTTTTTTAAAATAACAAAAGAAAAACTTATGAGCACTTTACAAAAGCAATGTGGCTCATTTTTTTTCCTGTCAATTTACAGTGCTGGTAACTGTGCCTAAAGAGACTTGATTTATTTTTACCATGGGTGGAAAAGCTATAGATGTTCGTTTTATTCGGCTGATTGAGGCAAATTTCTTAAGGGGGGGTCCAGGTTCTTGGTTAAGGAAATTAGATGATGTAAAACAGCAACAAACATTTAGAACCTAACACTAGAAGCAGACAGGTGTGGTGGCACATGTCTGTAATCCCAGGTACTTGGTAGGAGGAGACAGGAGGATTGTGTTTGAGGCCAGCCTGGGAGATGTAGTAATACCCTGTCTCAAAAAACTAAAAGCTAGGGACGTACCTCAGTGGTGGAGTGCTTGACTACCTCGCATGCACAAGGCACTGAGTTCCACTGTAGTGCCACAAGGAGGGAGGGGACTTGGAGCACATTACAAAAGTTGTTAGGCATGTTCTCTGTAGTTCTAGTTCTCAAGTTTGACAACACCCATCTTAAAACCTCTGCTTTCTGCAGGTAAATATACTCTGTCCTATCAAGAAGACCTCCTTCACCTCACTCACTTTGCCAACCACATTTCCTCTATTTTTTTGTGCCTTAGGTATTTCCATTTTCTTCTCTGTCTGGAACATGTTTTAACACAAAAATTTATCTTGGATCGTAACTTTTCAATTACACTATTGAGATTCCAGAAAGTGTTTTATATGCTCTCCAAATGTCCCAAATCTCACTTAACCTAGGTTGTATGTCACCATTCTACTGATGACTAGTGACTTTTTAGAGGGTGTGTGCTAGTTTATCTCTTGGCACTATGGACATATCTGTCCCAGTATCTTGCTCACTATCCTGGATGTTCATATTACTACAAAGAAGAGGGGGTATAGAAAACTGGAAAAAGTTATCTGTTGTAGTTACTTATTCTCTACCTTTTAATGCCTTTTTCCTTTTGCAAGAATGTTTTGACGTTGAGTGTAAATAGTTGTCTGAGAATAAAATTTTTTTGTGTACATAATTTTAATGACATCATATGGGTGATTTATTGTAGGACATATCACTTCCAACTTTTGCCATGTAAATACACCATGAATATATTTGCACAAATTTTTGTATCAAGATTGTTTCTAAGAACAGCATTGTAAGACATTCTACTCAGCAGATTGCAATTGGACTGAACTATGAACTAGTTCACACAGATGGGTTTTAGCCATGTCTCAAGTGTGTAATAGAAGTCATGTGAGACATTGTTATCAGCCCTTGTGATTTATATTAAGTGAACAAACCAGGGAAATCCCTTACCCTTAAGATATTTAAGGGGCGGGAGAGGTGAGCGATTTTAAAGATTCCCTTTTATTTTTTGCTCAACTCCCCCTTCCTATTTTTTTTACCCTGTTAATGGAAAAGATCACTTAAGTATTGGAGCTATTGTGTTAACACTTTAAAACTGTTGATGTATTGGAGCAGTGTTGAGTGGTGGGCAGAAGAGGGAGGGATTTGGGGTTGACGTTCTGGGACGTGAAGGCGTATTCTTCGAGTTTGAACATTTTCACTATTCATTCACTTTAGGATAAAAATATATGAGTGTGGGTACACGGCTTCATGAGTTGTTGGTAACTGTCTTTAACACAGCTATGTAAATAAAGACATGCGGAATTGACGTGACCGAGCAACCCACTATGAACTAGACATTTTTTAGGTTTGGGGATTACAAAAAGAAGACGATTTCTGCTCTCACGAAACATCTCGTCTAGGAATAATAGTTCTCAAACTTGGGAACTGAATCTAGGAGGATATTTGTTTTAAAATGCATTTTTTCGGTTCTCCATCCACTGAAAGTTTTTGTTCGTTGGGTGGGGAGGGTACAGATATTTAAAACTTTAGCTAGCATCTTCTTAATAGTGATGCAGCTGACTTGCATTTTGAGAAAACTAACGTACTACAGAGAAAAATTTTGAGATGTCATCACTTTGAAGACTGGGAGAAACACGCTGGGCCTGGTCCACGTAGAAACTTTCGTCCTCCATTCCACAGGCGCCTCGATCTCTGACCATCTCCGACTCACGCCAGCCCCCTAAACCGGTTGCTCCAGGTGCGCGCGACCTGCTCCAGTGCAGGGATGCCCACACCTCCGCAGTCTGCGCGCATAGCCGGAAGCTCCGCCTACTCCTGGGCTGGCAGCTAACGTCGCCAGAGCCGGAAATGACGACACACGTGAGGCCTCTAGGGCGGGGCCTGGGACGGGCAGCTCAAGGGGCCGCGATTTCACATCGGAAACAAAACAGCGGCCGCTGGGGAAGGAACCTCGCCTGGGAGCGGGTTGCGGCTGCCGGGAAAGAGAAGGTGCGTGATCGAGATCTGGGGAAAGAGAAGGGTGTTCCCTACCTGATGTGGACAGAGGCGGCCGTAGACAAGGCCCGGTCCTTTGTCGCCCCGGGTTGCGGAGCCGGTGTCCTCGAGGATGAGGGGCGGGGCGCGGCCGGGTGGAGACCGAGGAACCCCGCGTGGGAAACAAGGAGGGGCGGCCGGTTTCTCGGGCTCCCGGCGCGGCGTGCTGTCAGGTTGGAGATTCCCCTCTGAGCTTTGGCCTGGAAATGCTGTCTGCCCGAAGGCACCTCAGGGAGCAGGTGCTTGGGGCCGGGATTGACCCTCTTCACTGGAGTGGAGCAGGAGAAAGAGGAAGCGCCCTGGGCTGGGTCGGCTTGAGCAACTGGTGAAACTCTCGCGCCTCTTGTCCTGTGTCCTTGTCCAGAAGTGAGTGGCACTCAGGGCCAAGTTCCCCACGTCTCACTTGCCACGCGGAAAGCCGGTCTGTTGCTTTTTCCTTGATCGGGACTTTCACGATGCATGTGTCTGATGCTGGAATGTGTCTTCATTATTTGCTTTTTCTTCCTTCTCACATTCTTTTCATATGCGTGGCACTGTTGTGATTAAGAGCTTTGCTTTAGGTACATCGGTCTGGTAGTGGAGGCTGGAACGGCTAAGAGAGTCGAAGTAACTCTTGCATAATTCAGGTGAGATATAATGAAAGTTCAATCTGTGGTGTTGACAGAGACTTAGAAGAAAAAAACCTGAACTGGACATAAACCAGTTGAGCAGGAATGACGTGTGAAGTCGATTAGGAAGTTTTAAGTGTAGAGAGAATAGGAGACAGTATCTTAGAAATAAGGAAGTTAGGAGGAAAGAACTAAAGAGGAAGGACTAGGAAGTGGTTTGGAAGTATCACTTTTAAAGTGTCAGCAGGTGAAAATGTCCTGTGGCCAGGAAAGGAGCAGTAAACCTGAGTCATTTTACCAGTTGGATGGTGGAGTAGTGGCAGATATACCTAAGATCTTGAAGGAAGGGAAGGAGGAGTCCAAAGACAGTCTAGGGAACATTTTATAATGAGGGGGCGGAACAAGGGTGAGGAGGCAGCTGAGGAGAATGAGTGTGGTAGGAGGGGAACCACAATAGTACAATGTCTAAAAAACTGAGAAGGGGAGGGAAGCTTCAGAACCAAGATACTGTCAGGGATTTTGAGGGTTAGGCCTGGTGTAGTAGAAAGAATGGAAAATTTAGAGCAGCAGTGTTCATTAAAAACATAATGTGAGCCACAAATGTTCATTTTAAATTTTGGAATAGACATTTTTAAAGGTAACAACAAACAGGTGAAATGAATTTGGTGTTTTATTGAACCCAATATATCTACCATTTTTGTTTAAGCATGTAGTCAATATAAATTTTAGTTGTCTTACCTAGTAGATAGTAAGCTCTTTAAGTAGATAAAAACAGTATTTGATTTCATAGTATCCCCAGTACCTGTCACAGTTTAGCCAGACATGGTGGTGCATGCCTGTTATCCCAGCTGCTTGGGAGGTTGAGGCAGGAGGACCACACGTTTAAGGCCAGCCTGGGCAATTTAGTAGGACCCTGTTTTAAAATGAAAAATAAGGGCTGGAGGTGTAGCTCAGTGGTAAAGTGCCCCTGAGTTTAACTCCCAGTACAAAAAACAAGGAAAAATAGAGAAGAAAAAGAAAAAAAAAGAAAGACTATTAATATGTTTCACTGTAGTCTTAATAATGTGCTTGGTTTTGTAATTCTAAGACCCTGTGGGGGACATATATAATGTGATATTTGTGTCATATGTTTTTTACAGAAACCAAAAAATCTGATTTGTAAACACAGTCCTATAGGTTCGGATAAGGGATTCTGGGTTTTCTTGGTTGGTCTTTGTTGCATCCTCTGAGCCAGCATCACCATTATTTTAAAACAAGTTGCTACAGTAACTCTACACAGCTTACCTCCCCCAAACTCAGCAGCCTAGAGCATTTATTCTCACTCAAGGCTCTGCTTCAAGATGTAGGTGTGTGAATAATGTGGTACCATTCTGATCTGTCTTATTCTGGGGCCCCAGCTGAAGGGGCAGGAGCTACCCATGGTAAGCAGAAGTACACGGCAGCCAGGTGGTGCATGCCTGTAATCTCAGCAACTCCAGAGACTGAGGCAGGAGGATCACAAGATTGAGGCCAGCCTCAAAAACTTAGTGAGTCCCTAAGCAACTTAGTGAGACCCTGTCTCAAAATAAAAAAGGGCTGGGGGTGTAGCTCAGTTTTAAAGCATCTCTGGGTTCAATCCCTGGTACAAACAAACAAACAAAACACAACTATAATTAATCAGTTGGTATCTAAACTTTTCACCTGAACTTTGCAAAAAGAGAAATGCTTCTTTATGCACTGAGAATGCTCAAGAGCTTATAGAAAATGGTGTTATATTTGTATATAACCTACACACATCTTCCTGCATACTTTAAATCATCTCTAGATTCTACCTAATATAATGTATATGCTATGTAAATATTTGTATTGTTTAGGGAATAAGGGTATAGACAATTCTTTTATTGTCAGATATTTTCTATCTGATTGGTTGAATCTGAGAATGCTGGACCTGAGGATATGGAGGGTTAACTGTATGTCTTCCCCTGGGGATGCTGGGGAAGGGAGTGAATATTTGGTGAATAATAATCTCATCTACCACAGATGGTTCACAGAGGTGGAGTGGGATGGAAAGAGGGAGAAAAAAAAATCACTAAATAGGATGCATCACTGTCCTTGCTCTTTTTTTTTTTAATGTTTTGTTTTAGTAACGTCTTTTTTTTCCCCTAAATTTTGTGTAGTTGTAGATAGACACAATACCTTTATTTATTTACTTTTATGTGGTGCCGAGGATCAAACCCAGTGCCTCACACATGCTAGGCAAGTGCTCTGTCACTGAGCTACAACACCAGCCCTGTCCTTGCTCTTTTTAGCACTTACTACTTTGAAAACTCTCTTTAGGGTGGGAAATGATTTGCTTTTTTTTTTTTTTTTTGTGATGCTGGGAATTGAACCCAGGGCCTTGCGCTTACGAGGCAAGCACTCTACCAACTGAGCTATATCCCCAGCCCAATGATTTGCTTTTAATGTCTTAAAAATCATAAGTCTTCCTAGGATGTAGTCCCAAAGTTCTTAATTAATTTTAAATTATTTTTTATTAATTTCAATTACAGAATACAGTTTAGAGTGTGGTTACATTTATTGCTGAATTTGAGTCTTTAAATACCCAAATAGAGGCTTTCTCCCACCTGTGTAATCAGAACTTGAGCTGCCTATCAGGGAGGAGCTGTCAAAGTGACGCCAAGAGTGACGAAATACTTTCTTTGGAAAAAAATAAGTCAAAAACTGATTTGGTTCTTGAAAACTTTTTAGCATTACAATGCAGATGCAGCAAAAAAATACTTTTAGCCTTTTCTAAGAGAAAGTGTTCAAGTGGCTTAGCCATTAAATCAAGTCACAAACCATTTGTGGTGGAGCAGTTCATGACTAAGTCTCATGAAGAGATTTCTGTACAATGCCAGTTTTTTGATTTTTTTTTTACGTTTATCTCTGAGTGAGGAAACAAATGGTATAAAAAAGTTAAAACGTATTTTACAGGAGCTTGAGATTTAGTTTTTACCTTGGGAATGTAGTGAAAGGGAGGGGAAATATATATATATATATACACTTTTCTGTGGGCGCTTCCTCTAATGGGATTTTTAAGAAACCTCATTTGAGATTCTAAACATTTCCTTGGTGATACTTTCTGGAATGCTGAAGGATAGAGAAGGTTTCCAATTGGACAGATTTTTCTCATATCAGCTTCGAGGTTATTTGTAGTTCTCCTGGGGCTTTTTTAGTCTCTTTGTGTGAAGTAGAAAAATTCTAGTTGCTCATCGGACAACAGTTTCTCTTTCCTTTTGTCTGCTTGAGCAAGTGTTTTGAGAGAAAGGAAACGGATGGCAGTGAATTCAAGTGCTTCGCTGTCAGTCTTCCACCGGTGGCCAGAGAGGAAAGCAGCTGATCAACTTCTTTCCCCCCTTC
Organism: Glaucomys volans; assembly: GCA_020662805.1. NCBI lineage: Eukaryota > Metazoa > Chordata > Mammalia > Rodentia > Sciuridae > Glaucomys > Glaucomys volans. The sequence continues at coordinate 344,012 of JAJEJO010002384.1, read as the reverse complement.
TCCTTCTGCAGTGCAGATCACAAGAAAGATCCTCTCTTCCCAGCTACTATCCTTTTGGGTTCAGAGGGCTTAGCTAGAAATGTTATAAAATCTAAGAGTGTCTTTTGTCATGCTGCCTGAACAGTTGGGTCATTGACCTTCTCCATGCAGTCATCAATTGCTTTCAGCTGCTGCTGGACCAGAATCAACTCTGCTTGCCCTGCCCCTTTGTACCAACAGTATGTGTTTGTTCTCCAGGCCTGACTGGGCTCTGCTGCCTACCTCTGCTTCCTTCTGAGCTCCATGTGAAGCCACCTCTTCCAGGGATGCTCCCCTGTAAACACTGTGATCTTCAGAGCATCAGGGGAGGCCTGCAGTTTCTCTGGGTGACTGCAAAACCTCTGGACTAGACATCAGATGACCTGGGTTCTAGAACTGACTTTCTAATTCACTTGCTCCTTAACCAGCTTAGTCAAATGCCTTCATCTTTCCTAAGGGTTTTTGTTGTTGTTGTTGTTCATTTGTTTTTTTGTTTCTGATTTTTTTTTACATGAATATACAGATTCTTTTCCTTATTTATTTATTTATTTTTTTACGAATCAAATGGATTAGTGATTGTGAAAGTAAGTTTGAAAGTAGTATTGAGGTATACTAAAGCGACTACCGTATTGATAATTCTTGTAAGATTTGTCTGAAATAACTCCAGTATGATGGTCAGTTTATATCATTTATAGTGATGATTATAGGGTTCTAGTAATAGTTGAAGAGATCCTGCATAAAGAGTGGAAGCTTTGACTTAAAATGATTGGACCTCATTATAGCTTATTTTTTAAAAAAATAAATACTAGGACTATTTATGGAGTATGGTTTTGGCACTTCAGGTTTTTGTTTTTGTTTTTCTTTCGTACTGGGGATTGAACCCAGGGGCACTCCACCACTGAGCCACATCCCCAGCCCTTTTTGTATTTTATTTAGAGACAGGGCCTCACTAAGTTGCTGAGGCTGGCTTTGAACTCGGTGATCCTCCTGCCTCAGCCTCCCAAGTGCTGGGATTACAGGTGTGCACCACCACGCCCGGCTGCACTTCAGGTTCTAATTTGTAGTTAGAGCAATTATTGAGGTTGAAGATCTCATTTACTTGTAAGTAGTAGGTTTTACTAGTAATAAAAATCAGCTCAATATACCTTAACCTTTATTACTATAAATTCCTAGAGGGCAGAGATAGAATTTGACAAAGGCAATAGAATATAATATCCAATTCCTTTGTTTGCCAGATATGATGTGGTCAAGTTAGTTAACTTCTGTCTGCCATGTTGTTTCCATCTGTAAAATGAATAATAAGTTTGCTAAGGACTGGGGATATAGCTCAGTGGGTAGAGTGCCTGCCTCGCAAGCACAAGGTCCTGGGTTCAATCCCCAGCACCGCAAAAAAAAAAAAAAAAAAAAAAAAAAAGTTTGCTAAATCTCAGTGTCTGATTTTGTTGGGAAGTACTATTTTTCTTATTTAGTGAATAAATAGCCACTTATTATTTAGTATTATTCTAAATTTATAATACAAGGTTATTCTGATCTTATATAGTAAATGGATAATCATTTTTCTCCTGCTTTTATTTTACCAGTAAATATAATACACTTTATTCCATTTATTTATCTTTTATTTATGTTTGCCTACATTCCCTTTCTTGCCTTCTGCCTTTGTTTCATTTGGCTAACACTGTTTTGTTTCTGAAGTATCATATAAGAAGGTCAATGACAGATTTCTAAAGGTTTTCTATAATAGACCTGTACTTTCAATAATTTAGTTGTCAGAGCAGCCAGTGAACATAACTATTAAGAAATCTTCCGATTTGACATCTTAAGGCAACTTGGGGTTAGCTGAGTGCTGTAGTAAGTGTTTTCGTGGAAAAGAATGGCATAATATGTACTCTGCTTGTCATTAATGGTACACTAATGTTAAAGTTTCAACCACACAGTTAACTTAAAAATCTAGCCAGGCATGGTAGCAAACATCTGTAATCCCAGAAGCTCAGGAGGCTAAGGCAGGAGGGTTGCAAGTTCAAAGTTAGCTTCAGTAAATTAGGAAGGCCCTAAGCAACTCAGCAAGACCCTGTCTCTAAATAAAATGTAAAAAAGGGCTCGGGATGTGGCTCAGTGGTTAAATGCCCCTGGGTTCAATCCCTGGTACCAAAAAATAAGAAATAAAAATAATTAAATAATTAAAATCTAGGGATTTAGGATAAGGATATTTACTTTGAATACTTAGTGTTCTTTGAAAATAACTATTCTATCCACCTCTTTTTTGACTATGCTAATAGCATATTGCTAGATTTTCATTTTGTCTGTATTAAAAGATAAATAAATGAATAACTAAATAGAGATTTACTCCTACAAAAATCTATTTGGAATTTTAAACATTTGCATTGATCATGTCTTAATACTGGATTTGCAACTCCCAGATCCCATGCCACCTGGCTATAGACTGAGGAGAAGGGAGGAGAAAGGTGGACATGGTATGGTATATAAGAGCATGTAGGATAGACGGGAGAGCCTAGTTGGTTGGGAAATCAGCATGAGGGACCGGGGGTGTGGCTCAGTGATAATGCAGGTACCCTAGCATGCAGGAGGCCCTGAGTTAGGTTCCCATCACCCCTGTGACCCTCATGATTTGAATGACCCAAATATAGGTAAACCCAAACGAGGATTAATTTGAACTTTATGCCTTTACTAAAGGGAAAAGATGCTTTATGCATTTTTTATGACAAATCATTAGAAGAAAAAAAATGGAATATTTAGAGGGTAGAGAATCCTGAAGTTAAAAGTGAAAATAAAACAGGACATTGACAAAATGCTTTTTAATGTAAATATGTGCATGATAATGTTTTATTTCATTTACTTTGTTGTGTTTGGTTTTGTGGTGCTGGGGATTGAACCCAGGGCCTCATGTGGGCTAGGCAATTGCTCTACCCCAAGCTACACTGCTAGCCTCCATAATAATGTTTTAGATATTATATATTCGTATAGTCCAGGATACTTCTTAGATATGTAAACAGATCTTTCTCGTCTATATTTCTGAAGAGTATCTATGAAAAGGCAAAGTTGAAATCCTAAAGGATTGGCTGTCAGAAATTAAGGCAGCCAGGCAAATTGGAATGTGGCCTCTACGAGGCTGAAGTGTGAGAGACAGTCATTTCTGCAAGTAGCTGTGCCAAGTGGCAAAGGAGAGACCTGGGGCTGGGAGTCAGAAGTCTGCGATTCTTGTCCTCTTCTACCTGACTGTATGTCCTTAAGCAAGTCACTGGACTTCTCTGGGTCCCTTTCTACTTTTTTTTATTTTGTTGATTTATATTTTGGTGCTAGGGAATGAACTGAGAGCCTCAAGCATGCTCAGTGCATGCTCTTCCACTGAACTACACACTAACCTTTCCTCTGCTTTTATAAAACAGATGCTACTTGTCTACCATGCCTTGGAGCATTGTACTAGGATAAAATAAGATAATAGGATTTTGCACAATTAAAAATAACTAGACAAATGTTTTTTTTTTGTGGTGATGGGGTTTGCACCCAGGGCATTTTGCATGCAAGTATTCTACCACTGAGCCACACCCCCAGCCCATAGACAAATGATTTTATGGAGATATAAAAATTAAGTTGCAGCAGCTCAGGAGACTGAGGCAGGAGGATTGCAATTTAGAAGCCAGCATGGGTTCTAACTTGTCTCAAAATAAAAGGGGCTGCAGATGTAGCTCAGTGATAAAATGTCCCTGGGTTCAATCCCCATTACCACACACACACACTACATGTACCGATTGGAGTGGTTAGCATGGAAAAAGAAGTGTTAACCTTCCTTAAAATCTTCTTTCTTTGCTCTTAATCTGAAGTAGTTGAGTGTCTTTATATTTGAGAGCTCATTGTCAAAAGAAGTGCCTTGAACTGACAGTACTTCTCTCAATCAAAGATCATGGCAAATTATCACATTTCTGCTTTGCAGGTTGACCTTGTAAACATTTAATTAGTATGAATTGATTTATTAGGATTTGACCAACTAGGGATGATCTGGTTAAATCCCATTTCAGATCTGATACGGGAGCCTGCAAGTGACAACAGCCTTCGAGGTCCTTGGCTTGGAGGAGAACACATGAAAGAAAGGTTTGTTTTTGCTGAATTTAATTTATGAAAGAGTTTAAAAAATAAAAGTGTAATTGTAATGCAAAAGTTCTGTTTTTCCCTTTCAGAGCCCCAAGAAGCTTTGTTTTCTGTGAAACAGTATTTCTGTACAGTTGCTTCAATGACAGAGATACCTGCACCCTTGTCCTATTTCCAGAATGCACAGATGTCTGAGGACAACCACCTGAGCAATTCTGTACGTAGCCAGGTACAGTGTCAGCCTCCGAAACTTCCCTTGCCAGATTGTGGGTTCAGTTTTCATCCCCCTCACTTCCAAGAGATCCTAAATGGGAGGGGCACGCTTTTTCTACTATGTTAAATGTATGTATTTTGAACTTCAACTGAGAGCAAAGCACTGTACCCTTTGGTGCTGGGGGACACAAGGTGAGTGTTGGGTTTTTTTTCCTTGGTACTGGAGATCAAGCCAAGGGCTTCCTTTATACTAGCCAAGTTCTCTACCACTCATCTACCCTCCCAGCTTTGCAAGGCTGTTTAAGGCATAGACATGGATGCATTTCCTTCCTGGCTCAGATATCACCTCCTCAATTGAAGCCTTCTCCAACTTCCTGAAGTATATGCATGTCACAGTTCACATTTTACCTGTCTTGCTCTTAGTCTTCAATGGGCTGAGTGCATTTTATTTACTTTTCCCAGTATTTGGAACAGTTCCTGACAGTATTTAGTAAATGTTCATTGACAAAATGATTGCACAATGTCAGGATTAAGTAGAAAAGTCCTGAGTTCAAAGGAGGGAATCAGGTAAGAGCTGTGATAAGCTTCATGGGACATGGAGACTCTTCATTGGTTAGACACACAGACATTAAATCTGCCTGCAAACCCATTAGCTAATCATTACAGATTAAGTGCAGACTCCCCTGAAGGCTTGTGAGATGATTAGAGAATTGGTAGGATTTTTAGAAGGCGGAGCAAGAATGGAGGAAAACAAGGCTACGTATAAGCTCTGCAGGGGCTGCTTTCAGGGCTAGTGTGTACTGAAAGCAGGCATAAAGGGCAGATCAGTCTACCAGCCAGATCTGCAGAGGGATAGTCCATAGAATGGACAATCAAACTACAGGATTAGATGGCCTGGAAGTTTTTTACATTCTGATGGTTTAGTATTCTTTACTTTTCTCATCTGTAAAAGTAGGTGATTTACTAGATAATCTCAAAAGTTCTCTTCATGCACAGAAACAATTTTTATTAAATAGCACTATGCATGTTTTAAAACTATATATAAATGTGTGTGTCTAAAAGTTGTAGAAGAAATTTCCTATGTTTTTGAAATTTAAACATGTAAATATATATTTAGTTTATGGAATTTATGTATAGTCCTACTTCATTTATTTTCTCTTGTGCAAATAGAATAATTATTCTGTTTATGAATACTTGGTATTTTCCAATTTTCACAGTAACTGGCAGTGCTCCAGTGACATTCTGATTCATTAATCCTTAGGCACATGTGTTGAGTTTCTCAAGAATAGTTTCTGTGATTCAATATATGGATCCTAAACTATATTAACAATTGCCAGAAGGCTCTCCAAGATAATTTTATGTCAGGAGCATATTAATTTTGTATTTGTTCTTTTTAGTTATACATGACAATAGGATATATTTTGACATATCATACATACATGGAGTATAACTTCCCATTATTGTGGTTGTACATGATGTGGAGTTAGGAAGGTTATGTCTGATTCATTCTACTGTCTGTCCCATTCCTATCCCCCTGCCCATTCCTCCCATTCCCCCCTATCCAATCTGGTGAACCTCCCCCTCCCTCATTGTGAGTCAGCATCTGCATATCAGAGAACATTTGACTTTGTTTTTTTGGGGATTGGCTTATTTCACTTAGCACGATAGCCTCGTGGTCCATCCATTTACTGGAATATATTGTAGGGTCCTTTCTTTAACATCCTTGACAGTTATGGGATTGTCTAACTTATTGCCTGTCAGTTTGATGGGCTTAAAATGATATTTTATTTATTTATTTATTTTTAATTTTTTTATTTTTGGTGCTGGGATTGAATCCAGGGCCTTGTGCACGTACTCTACCAATGAGCTCTACTCCCAGCCTTCATGCTGTTTTAATTGTATTTTCCTAATTATGAATAAGGTTGAACTTTTTTCTTATGCTTACTGGACACTTCTCTTTTCTCTTTTTGTGAATTGCACCTTTATGTTATTTGCCCTTTGTTCTATTGGTTGTGTGTCTTTTTCTTACTGATTTTATAGAAATAGATATTTTTGGGGCAAACTAATCTCATGTTGAGTGTATGCTTTTCATATATTTTCTCTGAGTCTTAGTTTCATTTTGTTTATGGCACATTGTTTAAATGTTTTAAGTAAAGGAATTGATCTTTAAAAATGTGTATGTATTTAGCTGGGTTTGGTGGCACATTCCTGTAATCCACATATTCCTGTAATCCCAGCTATTTGGGAGGCCAAGACAAAAGGATCATAAATTCTAGGCCAACCTGGGAAATTTAGCAGGACACTGTCTCAAAAATAAAATTAGAAAAAGAACTGGGGTATAGCTCAGTGGTAGAGAACCCCTGGGTTCAATCTCTAATACTGCAAAAAGAAAAATAATGATGGTGATGATGGTGATGATGATGAATGTATTCATAGTTTTTCAATTAAAAATAATTTAAGAGCTGGACATAGTGGTGTTTGCCTATAATGTAATCCCGGTGACTCAAGAGACTGAGACAGAAGGATTGCAAGTTTGAAGCCAGCTTGGGCAACTTAGGGAGACCCTCAGCAACTTAGCAAGACCCTGTCTCAAAATAAAAATAAATAAAAAGGTCTTGGGAATGCCACTCAGTGGTAAAGCACACAGGGGTTCAATTCCTTGTACACCCCCCACCAATAAAAAAATGTTTAAGAAAAATATTTATTGTAGATTTGGCAGCCCTAAATATGGAGGGGGGAAAAACCCAGAACCTTTTTGTATCTTATGAAGATGGAACTAAAGTACTCAACCCAAAATTTCTGTGTAGTCAGCTGTTCAGCTATTCCATCATTTATATATACTGGAAAAATAAGGGAAGAAAAAGATAGGTAATGTTGACAACTCTCCTTTTTATTTTCCAAAAGTTCTATCGTATAGTTACCTCATCTCGGAATTTTAAAAATATGTTAGAAATGGAAAATTTTTTAATATGAGGAAAAGTCACAGAAAGGCAATATGCTACCTGAGGAGTCTGTGGAAACCAAATCTAGGTAGTAAATCCTCTAAAAGCAAAGTTTGCTTCTGAGCTGCCTTTAGAGTTAATTGGACACCCAGTATCTTTAAACCAATACAAATCTCCCAGCAACAGAACAAAGAAGTTTTGGAGTTTTTTCTTCATGCTAGTAAGAGAAATTTTAAGATTTGATAACTGCAAATACAAGTCTGAAGTGAATCATATCAATTGCTAAGGACTTCAGCTTTCCAGTTGAGGTTTTCTGGGCTCCCTCTTCTCTGGGTGCACTTCCTTAACCATCTCATACCCCTACTCTGGCTGCCATGTTGTATCTGCACTGCTCTCAATAGGTAGGGTACATCTATAATTGTTACGTAGAGCATGTAGCAACTGATAGCTTGAACTGTCACAGGAGCCCAGGGGAGAATCATTTTTATTATTTTCCCTCAGGTATATGCATCTTGCTTCCCTAGAGATGGCATCCAGGTGAAGGTTGCACTGCCTTCCATTCCTTTACCTTCCACCTCCAACTATAAGCTAGCATGGACTTCACATTAGTTTTGGCTTTTGATTGCTATGTCTTTAGGGACTGGAGACTGGAAGATAGACTGACTAATAATTCAGCTGTTTCTGAAAAAGGGCAAAATGCACAAGTTGTGAAATATCTGAACATCCTTGTTTATAAATTGGGCATTAAAATAGCTCTCATAAGAACATTGGGCACTTTTCTACAGTTTGTCTATCAATAGACAATGGATTTTTATCTATTATAATCCCTTGGTTTACTTTCTCTATATTAAAATAATTTATAGGATTTTATTTTTCTGTTGCAAAATTTTGACTGGAGAGATCTTTTTCCTTGACTTGTCATACTTTTGCTAGAAGTCAGCCTCCATTCCATTTAGGATATGCTGAATCCAGACTGTTACAGGGCTGGAACCTGCCAGGAAACTGAGGCAGCTCAGAGACCTCCTTCAAACCTGATTCTTGTGATCAAGCCACAAAGATTTCAGACATGTTGCCTGGAGTAATGGGCATGAATTTATTAGAAGGGATAGGAAAGGGGAAAAGGGGACAGACACTCTTAAGGGAGAGAGTGGGTCCTCTCACTCTCACTCAAGGCAAAGGACAGTGCATCTCTCCTGCCCTCCAGTTTTATTTGGGATCCCAGCAAAGTTTCTAGAGAGTCCCACTCTAGAGAGTCCCTCCATCTTGACTTTTGACTGATAGCCAGATTACTACTGCCATAGCAACTTGAGGTCCCTTTGGACTGTGCTCACCAGCTCTAATTAGAACCTGTTCTTACAGATTTTATGGTTAGGGGAATTATCCTTACCTGCCCGAGTTCTGGGATCTGGTGTGTGTAAGGGACAAAAGTCCCCTGTTTAGGATATCATGTTCTTATAGGCATTTCAGGTTCTGAATTTCTCCTGCAGATTACAGGTTGTTTGCTGCAGAATGTAGCATACTTGTGGATTAAATTCAGGCAGGGCTACAAGTAAATTGTTTCTTAAGAGAAAGCATATGGAGGTCACCAAAGTGGGCCCATTTTATATAATTATTCCCTTGAGCTCATGTGCCCATCACTCACATCTCTCTGTCCTCCATCACCAATGAAATTGAAAATGTAAGTTTCACAATAGTGAAAATTCATGGCTTTTATTTGGTACAGATTTACATCTTTTTGTGGATCAGCTGGAACTGTTCTTCTTTTCTCAGATATAAAAGACTAAAATTTTTGGAAAGAAATCTAAAAGTAGTTTATATTGTTACTTAAGCCTTATAAACTATATCTTCCAGCCTGATTTTCAAACTTTAATATGCCTTGGAATCCCCTGGAGGAAATGTTAAAACATTCTCTGGCCCCAAACCAAATTCCTGATTTGTACATTGGGGATGGGGCCAGAAGTTGTATGTCTGACCAGTTGCCACATTTTGCCAATGTTTCTGCTCCAGGAACTCTAATTTGGGAGCAACTGCATTTGCATAAAGAACTAAAATGGTATTACAATGTCATTAAAAAATGACATTAGAGAAAATTATATTTGTAAGTTGAATCTTCAATGTTTTATTCATATTAGTTTATCCTGACCACATTTCTTAGTCCTTAAGGAAATAAATTGTCAACAGCTTTAGAATAGAAAATAATCAGTCATTTGTTGAAAGACCAGGAATGATTTGCTTTATAAAAGCAATTGCTGAAGAACATTTATGTTAATCTACCTTCAGCAGCCAAATTGACATTAAAATGTGTCTGGTCTTTATAAATGAAGGTCAACCACAATAATCTTTCCAGATGTTGAAACACTAGATGCAGAGAACTTTGGTAAATTGTTAGCAAATCGTAGACTGGCAGAAGTTGTGTTATTTCCTGGATGATGCCGGATCACTTTTTTGAGTATGAGAAATCTATAAAATCAAACAGAAAGCAAACTTATAAATTGTTTAAATAATATTTAACTACTTGGGACCTTGAGAAGAAATTTAAAAAGGGGTGATCTAACTGTAAACCGAATTATATCTACAGGTCCTGTCATCCTGACAGTGTACTGTTCAAAATAATGAATTTGTTTTCTTAGTTATGTCAAAGTGAAATGAGAAAGAAAAGAGCTGAAAATCTTGTTGACCTCTAGAAGATTGTGCAAGCTTTTGCTTGACAGTATAGTGGGAAATCTTAAGGCACAGATTTAATTTGTCAAGAAACACAAGTGCCATAAACATTAAATATTATCTCTAACAGTTACGTCAGTTGTTCAGGGAAATGACAGTCGTCTTTGGCGTAGAGTAATGGTTACACCTCTGACTTCAGGGAATCGCAAAGCTTGGGCAGGTGCCGGCTGGACTTCTGTGTGTTGTTGAAACATTGCCTGTGATTAAAAATGTTTTCAAGTTTTCCACTAAACTTGCCAGTCCTTTGGTTAAGTTACTCTTCTAATTCATCCAGTAGTGCAAGCTTAGGACACCTCATTTCTAATTGTAGAAATCCAAACAATAAAGTCTTATAGGATTATTCTTTCTTCTTTTTGTGATGCTGGGGATTGAACCCAAGGACTGGTGCATGCTTGGCAAGTCTTCTACTGGTGTGAACTACATCCTAGCTCTATGTGTGTATGCTGAAAAATGTTATAATTTGAAGCATCATAAAAATAAGTTTTTGTTTTCCTTGCAAGATCACCTAAATTTGTATTCAATTACACAAAATTTTAGACTCGAGTGTGGCAAAAACTGCCATAGACAAAATAAAAATACAGACTAGGGCAAAGACTTATAATGCATAATGACACAGGATAATACTTTTTGACTCAGTATTTCCACTTCTAGAAATTTATTTTATAAATATATTACCATAAGACTGTCAAGAAACATAGACAAGAATTTTTTTTAAGGGTTGGGGATATGGTTCAGTGGTAGAGCATTTGCCTAGCATGTAGCCCTGGATTCCATCCTCAACACTGGATAAAAGAAACCTTATTTGAAGCAGTGAGAATTTGGAGAGATCTCATATCTTTATCATTGAGGCATTAGTTACTTATAGTTTTCCTGGTTGGTACTACAAGGTTATGGCTAACAGAAAGGTTTCGTGATTAAATTGTCTCACTTTGAATCTCTGCTGTAGAACTTCTGAGTTTTATGATCTTAGGCAAATTATTTTTCTCGTTAACCTTTTGTTTCTTTATCTTTTAAATGTAGTTTATAATAATAAATTTAAACAGCTTTAAGATTAAGATAATTCACTAGAAGTTCTTAGCATAGTGTCTAGCACATACTTGTTCATTAAGTTATCAAAATTGTCAATATTATGATGCTATTTTATTTAATAATGAGGTTTATTTATATGTCCAACCTAGAAAGATATTGAATACAATTAAATGATAAAAATAAATTGTAGAATATTTTTTAAAAATCTAAAAATGATGACATGCTTGGTGGCGCATGCCTGTAATCCCAGCAACAGGAGGCTGAAGCAGGAGCATCACAAGTTCATAGCCAGCCTCAGCAACTCAGTGGGCCCTGTCTCAAAATAAAATTTAGAAAGGAAGGGCTGGGGGTGTAGCTCAGTGGTAGAGCACCCCTATGTTCAACCCCCTAGTAACAACAACAGCAACAACAAAAATCTAAAAGTGTGCCAGGTAGAGGGTGTTCAACTGTAGTCCCAGATACTCAGTATGCTCAGGAGAGTCTGAGGGTTGCTTGACTTGAGGAATTTAAGACCAGCCTGGTCAACATAACACGACTCCATCTCAAACAAAACGAAACAAAATAAATCTTAAAGTGGATTATGTTGCTCACCATGTTCATATTGTGGGTCAGATGCAATTAGAGAGGATCCTTTCTATGTTACAAACTTTTGCTTATAACATTTCTTATAATTATAGAAATGATTTTTAAAAATCCAGGCAGATACTAATGTTGTATTAAAAATACCTCTGCACTCTGCTCCTTGAGAAAAAAACCTCCCCATTTGAAGGTCCATGGGCCTTGTGTGACTGGACCTGTACTTGCATCATGTTCTAAGAGCACATGCCTGTAAATGAAGCCCTGATAAAATGCTGTCAAAGCTCTGAGGAACCTGACTCTGAGGAACTAACCTCCCACACACCCTTCCCACAGGACCCCGCCCTCCTTGAGACTCAAACGTTTATATAGTGAGTAATCTTTCTCTTTGCCACTGAAATGAAATCATTTATAATGGCTACAACACTAGTTTTTCTGAGCTTTAAAAATAGCTGTTAAGAGCAAAACTATGGAGACAGGGTCAGATCAAGGGTTAGGGAAGAGAGTGGGGCACAAGTTTTTTAGAGCAGTAAAAATTATTCTGTATAGCACTGCAGTGGTGGTAGATAGGAATCATATACACTTGTCCATTCCTACAGAATGTACACCAAGACTGAACCCTAGTGGGCCCCTGTGGGCTTTGAGTGGTAATGACATGTAAGTATTGGTTCATCCATTGTAATAAATGAACTACTCTGGTGTCATGCTGTTGATAATGGAAGGGGCTGGTTATGCACATGTGTGGGCAAGGGGTGTGTGGGAATCCTACTTTCTGGATTGTTTTGCAGAGAGCCTAAAACTGCTCTATATTCTTTTTTGAAAGAAATGAGCTATCAAACCACACAGAAAAAACCTTATGGTCCTATCTTTTAAGAATACATACTAAAATATTTATGAAGGAAATGATATACCTGAGATTTGCCTCAAAATAATTCCAGAGAGATAAAGAGGATGGAAGAATAGAGAAACAAGATGAGTAAATTTCACATGGGGCTTCACTACGTACTTCTGATAGTACTTGTTTGAACTTTTTCCATAGTGAAAAGGTTTTGGAAAAAAATGTTTAGTTGTAGAGGGACACACTACCTTTATTTTTATTTTTTATTTTTTAAATTGTTATTCTAATTAGTTATATATGATAGCAGAATGCATTTTGATTCATTGTACATGAATGAAGCCCTATTCATTTCTCTGCTTGTACATGATATAGAGTCCATACTACATGTGCAATCGTATAGGTACTTAGGTTAATGATGTCAGTCTCATTCCACCATCTTTTCCACCCCTTGCCCGCTTCCCTCTGTCCAATCCAAAGTTCCTCCATTCACCCCCCATTATGGATCAGCATCCACATACCAGAGAAAACATTTGGTCTTTGTTTTTTTGGGATCGGCTGATTTCGCTTAGCATGATATTCTCCAACTCCATCTATTTCCCTGAAAATGCCATAAGTTTCTCCTTTAAGGCTGAGTAATATTCCATTGTGACAATACGCTTATTTTATTTATTTATTTATTTTTATATGGTGCTGAGGATTAAACCCAGTGCTTTACGCGTACTAGGCAAACATTTCTACCACTAAGCCGCAACCCCAACCCCAAAATGTTTTTTTAAATTAGCCTTGAAAATAATGCTATGCCTCACTCATTCTAATTTTTAGCTACTAAGATTTTACATTTTGGAAATCCCTCATATTTCTACTGTCACTTTACTCTCAGTTTTCAAATCACCTAATACCCTTTTGATAAAGACACATTATTTTAAAAATAGCTTTATTGTGATATAATTGGCATATAGTAAACTAGACATATTTAGTCTATAATTTGCCAAGTTTTGATATATGTAAATACCCTTGGAATCATCATAGCAGTTAAGATAGTGAACATATCCATCACCCCTAAAAGTTCCCTCTTGTTCCTTTTGTGATCTCTTGCTCCTGTCCTTGCCTCTTCCCAGGCAACCACTGACAAAATTTTGTCATTATATTGTGGTCTTTGTTTCCTAAAATTTTATGCAAATGGAATCATGAAGACTCTTGTCTGGGGGCTGGGGTTGTGGCTCAGTGGTAGAGCGCTTGCCTTGCATGCATGAAGTACTGGGTTCGGTCCTCAGCACCACATAAACAAATAAAATAAATGCATTGTGTCCATCTCCAACTAAAAAAAAAAGTAAAAAAAAGTATAAAATTAAAAAAAAAAAAGACTCTTGTCTGGCTTCTTCATTTGGATTAATTATTTTGATGCTTATTAATGCTAAATATCAATAGTTTATGTAGTTTATTCCTTTTTATTCTTAATTTGCATTCCATTTTAAGTGTATACCATGTTTTGTTTTTTTATCCATTTACTTGTTTGGACATTTAGGTTGTTTTCTAGTTTTGAGACAAAGTACTATGAATATTCATGTATAAATCTTTGAACAAATGCTTTCATTTGTCTTGGGTAAAGTCTAGGCATAGAATATGAGCTAATATGGTAGGTTATATTTAACTTTTTAAGATACTACCAATTTTCCAAATTGTTTGTATAATTTTACATTCCTACTTGCAATGTATAAGAGTTCCAGTTCCTCCACATCTTGTCAGCCCTGACACAATCCGTCTTTAACTCTTAGCCCTCTAGGATATGTAATAGAATCCCATTGTGGCTTTAGTTCACATTGTCTTTTCATGTGTTTGTCATATTGATACCATCTTTAGTGAAGTGTCTGTTCAAATCTCTTGTCTATTTTAAAATTACTTTCTTGTTGGATTTTGAAAATTCTTAATATTCTGGATACAAGTCCTCTATAATATATATATATATATATTTTATGTATTTTCTCCAGTCTTTGGCTTGTCTTTTTATTAGTAGTGTTTTTTTCTTTCTTCCTTCCTTCCTTCCTTTTTTTTTTTTAACAGCAGAAGTTTTAAATATTGATGAAGTCCCTTTTATCAGTGTGTTCTTTTGAGGATTCTCTAAGAAATATTAGCCTAATTTAAATTCTCAAAAGTTTTTTCCTTCATTTTCTTCTGCAAGCTTTATAGTTTCATGTTAACATTTAGGGCTACAGCTGGGCATTGTGGCATATGCTTGTAGTCTCAACTACTTGGGAGGCTGATGCAGGAGGATTACATGAGCCCAGGAGTTAAAGGCCAGCCTAGGCAACATAGAAAGACCTGGTCTCAAAAACAAATTATGTTTAAGTCATGATCCATTTTGAGTTGATTTTTTTTTTGTATGTGGTTCAAAGTATGGATCAAAATTCTTTTTTTTGCATATGGATATTAATTGCTGCAGCACCATCTTTTGAAAACAACTATAGTCTCCAAGCAGGTGCCTTTGCAGTTTTGGTAAAAATCACTTGTCCATTAATGCATGGGTCTGTTCCTGGGCTATCTGTTCTGTTCCATGGGTCTGTTTATTTTTGTGCCAACACCAGGTTTTCATGATTAACCATAGCTTAAGTGATTAAATACCAAATAGGATTTACCCATTTTAAGGGGGTATAGTTGTTTTCAAAAGATGTTGCTTTTTCAATTAAAACAGAGATTGAATTCAGGGGCACTCGGCCACTGAGCTTCATCTCCAGTCCTATTTTTGTATTTTATTTAGAGACAGGGTCTCACTGAGTTGGTTAGGGCCTCGCTAAGTTGCTGAGACTGGCTTTGAACTCGCGATCCTCCTGCCTCAGCCTCCCAAGTGCTGGGATTGCAGGCGTGCGCCACCGCGCCCGCCTGGCGGTTCTCATTCTTTATGAACCAAAAGATCCAGTATTGTGATTGAGCATTTGATGGCCTCTTTCCTGCCTGACTTTACCTAGTTAACAGTTCATACAGCCTCATAGGAGGGTTGTGGTACCAGAAAGAACACAGGTTTTGAAGCAGGAGATTGGAATTTAATTTCTTCTGTTTTCTGGTTGTAAGATTTTGGACTAGTTGTTTCTGTGAATAAATGAGATAGTGTGAGAGTGTTGTGTCAATTACCAAATACTATGTAAAGGTAGCTGTTAGTACTTGAATTAATCAACTCATCAAGTTGGTCAGAATCATCTTGCTGAACATTAATCAGAGAGGTCACAGTTCTTCCAGAGGACCTCATCACCTCCTTTTTTGGGAGAATAAAAGTCTGAATTCTCTCAACTCTGCTGTTCCACAGCTGTTGTCACACTATGTCCCTATCCTCCAGACCTCACCTTCCTCTGAATCATTTCCATCCTGCTGGACTTTGGCCATGTAGTAATTGGGTTCAGCAAAAATTCTCTTTCTTGGCAGGTGGTATTTCTGCTTCTGCTTTTTATGCTTTGCAGTAGTTTCCTTTCCATTCCCTACAACTTACCTGGTGACCTCCACACTGAGGAAGAGGGCACTGGTGCCTTTGTGAGGCCTGCTTTCTCTCCCTCCTTTTCTCCCCTCCCCATTTCCATTAGTCATCTTCCCTGCTCCTGTTCAGTTCTTTCTCTTCTCACCTCTGTACTTTGACCTGACACGTATGCTCAAGTCTCTAATGGCTCTAAAATAACTTTTTTGAGTTCGAGTTCCTCTCTCATCAGACTTTTATTTTGCTTTGAAGAATGAGTGCCTTGCCGGGCGTGGTCGTGCACGCCTGTAATCCAAGCGACTTGGGAGGCTGAGGCAGGAGGATCGCGAGTTCAAAGCCAGCCTCAGCAACTTAGTGAGGCCCTGAGCAATTCAGTGAGACCCTGTCTCTAAATAAAATACAAAATAGGGCTGGGGATGTGGCTCAGTGGCCGAGTGTCCCTGAGTTCAATCCCTGGTTCCAAAAAAAAGAAAAAAAAAAAAAAAGAATGAGTGCCTTTACTTTGTTAATTAACATTAATTCCCCAATCCATTTTGATTTATCATCTGATTTCCCTCTTTACTGTTTCACTGGGTGAACTTCCCATTGCAAAATTCAGTGACCTTTGGGCCCTCCTCCTCCCTGCCTGTTGGAGTTGCGCTTCTGTGTTGCGTGGACTCTCCAGGGTGTTTTTCCTTCTCCCTGCTCTCTTAAGGCCTTTTCACTGTTTTTTCTCTCATCGCCTGCGGCTTCATCTTGGGGTTATTCACACTTCTTGATCAGCTTCTTACTGCTGTTTTCTTTCCACAGCTGTTTGTTATAATAGTGAGTAATATGGCCATAGCATCCTGTGCTTTCTGACTGTATTCTTCCCTGCCATTTTGTCCATTTCCATGATTAGATTAACGACTGTCCACCTCTTCTCTAAGCTTGACTTTCTTATTGCCCACTGTCTTTGGATTTTCCTACCGGGTTGCAGGTACTTTAGATTCACTTATATTTCTAACTCAAATATTTCTCCCCTCTCCAGCTGCTTATCTTCCTGTGTACCCTGTCTCTGTCAGTATCATCATCATCAACCTGATCCCATATAGTTGACTAATTTCCAACAAGCCCTAGCAATTCAACTTTTAAAATATTTGTCTCATGCATCTAGTTTTCATTGCCAATCAGATTTCTTAAAAATGCAACATAATCTGATTGTATCACGTCCTCAACTTTAACAATCTTTGTAACTTTTTTTTATTGCCTACATGATAGGGTCAAAATTCTTTGCCATGTGGGATAAAGTTCACAACAGGCTGTTCTTTAACTTATAAAGTTTTGAAGTACATAGTCTTAGATCTTATTTCAGTATTGCCACAGCAGAGTATCTGGAATATAACAGAATTGTGAGGATTACTTGTGGAATGAGTATATTGGAAATGAAATAAAAAAGAACCCCCAGCCCTCACCTTGTCTGCTGAGCCCATATTATATTGTAAATGGCAGTCAAGGAGAACTTGACTTCTGGAGGCAGGCTGGCCTGTGTTCAGAACTTCTCACGCACACTAGCTGTGACTATTTCCTCATTTGTGAAGTGGTGATAATGGGGTGAATATAAGAATTAAAGGTAATGTACATATCATAACCCCTGGTACCTTGGAATTATTTAAGCCATTATTAAATGTGCATTGTATTTTTAATGAATAATAGTGATCTACAGTGATAGTTATACTCTATAGAAAAATGAGATACAAACCACGTGCAGCAGTACACGCTTGTAATCCCAGCAACTCTGAGGCTGAGGCAGGAGGATTGCAAATTTGAGGCCTGTCTCAGCAACTTAATGAGACTCTACCTCAAAATAAAAAATACAGAGGACTAGGGGGCAGGTAGCTCAGTGGTAGTGTACCCTAAGTTCAATCCCCAGTACCAAAAATTTAAAAAAATTAAAATGAGGTACAAAAATAGGTTGTTCTCAAATGATCTGCCTGAGTAACAGGGACCAACAGTCTACCTTCATCTGCTATTACTTACCCATCGGAAGGAGGGGTACCTGGGTCTTGCTATTTTTATCATTATTGTTTTGTTGCTTTTGTTATTCTATCTTTTACAAAAACTGAGTTTTAGGATAAGAACCTTGATAGCAAAAGTTCAGTATATTTTCTTGAATAAGAAAATAAGAAAATATAAGCCCAGGAGCCTAGGAAGTAGCTCAGTGGTATTGAGATCAAGCGTGGGAAGGAGAGGGAGGGAGGGGAGAGAAGAGAGAGGAGAGAGAGAAAACAGTATCTGGATTAAGAGTTTAAGGAAAGTAGAATCTCAGAAAGTTTCTTATTTTATTATCAGTTATTTATCAAGTATTTATTTATTTGTCCCTTATACAGGGTGCAGTCAGGGATGTGGAAAATAGGGATATAGGCCATCAGAATTAAGGCCTCATTGCTCTTCAGGGGAATATTTCCTATTTTTAATGTATTAAAATTTCAAGTATATTTTTGAAGATAGTTATATCTTTATATGCAATTGTAAGAACTAATGCAGAGAGATTCCTTGAGAGCATGGATTTTAGTCTTATTAATAATGAAGGTTAGGGCTGGGGTTGTAGCTCAGTGGTAGAGCACTTGCCTCGCATGTGTGGGGCACTGGGTTCGATCCTCAGCACCACATAAACAAAATAAAATAAAGACATTGTGTCCATCTACAACTAAAAAAATTTTTTTAAAAATGAAGGTTAGCTAGTTCCTTGTGTAACTGGTGTGAACTTGCAGGTAGAAAGCACTTCTTGAAAATGAAAAGGTGAGCTACTCTGCTTACAATTGCTAAAGATAAAGGTTTGATACTGGTATCAGTTTACCATTGTCCCCTGAAGGCCAGGCCCTGCCTCTTACCTGAGTCTTGGCTCACCTCACTCTCTCCTCCCATTCTCAGCCTAAGACAACTGAACTCACCTTAGAGGTTTGGCTTACAAACTGACATCAGGGAGTTTACATGACTTTTGAACGGCACCCTGCCTGTAAGTTGGCTCTTTGCTGTCTCAAGTTTTTAGAACTTAGGCAATGTCTGGCCTAATTGTTATATGTTTCATTTTTCATATAGAACACTTTATCCTGCTGAGAGTCTGATTTATTAACAATGTTTTTCTTGTGCTTTTAGAATGATAATCGAGAACGGCAGGATCATGGTGATAGGCGAAGACCTGGGAACCCTGAGCCAGTATCTAATGGCCGACCCCAGGGTAACTCACGGCAGGTGGTGGAGCAAGATGAGGAAGAGGATGAAGAGCTGACACTGAAATACGGCGCCAAACATGTCATCATGCTCTTTGTTCCTGTGACCCTCTGCATGGTGGTTGTGGTGGCTACCATCAAATCTGTCAGCTTTTATACCCGGAAAGATGGGCAGCTGTATGTATGAGTGTTTCATTTTATTGTTCTCAAGGCCAGTGTGGCTTTTCTTCAGTATGTCTTCATCACCTTGAAAGCCTTTGCACTGAAGGAGCATGAAGGAGTCCATTTTCTCTGATGGTCAGGGCTGTTGGTTATTACTAGATGCTTTAAGTGGTAATATGAATATAGCAGTTGTTTCCTGGACGATGTCATTGGATAGGGCTGAATTTATTTGGAATTGAACAGGTTAACCATGATCTTTCCTTCCTCAGGGCCATAGGGCCATTGTTCTGATGCTTGGAATGTCCTTTTCTTTTCTGACTTTGGTGGATAAATTTGTCAGCCTTTTCATTTTGGCTTAAATGTTAAATCCTCAAAAGTAACTTCCCTTATCTCCTAACACCTCCTTCCTAATATTCTTTCTCACAGCAGCCTATTCTTTCTCATTTTTTACAGTTTCCAAAATTATGTTTATATTATTTAATGCATGATTTCCTTACCTATTAGAGCATTTTGCTGTCAGAAATAGGAAAAAAAGTTTTAATTGAAAGGATGAATATCTAATGTAAGCTGGCACTCTCTAGACTTGGTACTGTCATGTAGACTCCCTGGTGCTGTTGGTGTTGCCCTTGGCCTCCAAGAAAAGTGCTTCAATTCAGATGTCATCTAGTCCTGTCTCTAAGAACTAGAGTTTTAAGAAGACTTTTAGAATGTGAATTCGGGTTATGTCTGAAAAACTGCCTGGTGTTCTGAAAGCCAAGCTCTTAGCCTTCTGGCAATATGACTAAGACATAAGTGAGGGGCAGGGGTCAGAGACAGTAGCCTAAGGGATTGGGGAATATTTTCTGTATAAATCAGGATTATGTTTGGCTACATATTATAGGACAAGGGTTGACAAGCTCCAACCCACAGGCTAGCTCTGCCTGCCTCCTGTTTTTGTGAATAAACTTTGGAACAAGACCATGTCCATTTGTTTATTTTTGTCTATGGCTGCTTTCACACTACAGTAGCAACAGAGACCATGTGACCCATAAAACTTCAAATATTTACTATCTGGCCCTTTATAGAAAGTTTGCTGACCCTGTTAAAGAAAGACTGGTTTAAATGGTACCTTTTTCTCTTGCCCAGAGAGTAACGCGGAGGTAGGCTGTCCAGATTGATAGAGCAGCTTCACGTTCATCAAGTATTCAGGCCCCTTTTTTCTTTCTTCTTTGACTTCTGTCAAAGTTTTCTTCGGGGTCCAGAGTGGAGCCCCACCTTTTATCCAGAAAGCAGGAAGTAGTGGGAGAAAAAAAGGCATAGGACATCTATCTTAGCAGAATGCACTCTTTTGCAGAAGCTCTTTATACAACATCTACTTATAACTTGTTGGCCATTCCTTAGTGTCATAGCCATATCTTACTACAAGGGAATCAGAAATAAAGTCTTTCAGCTGGAAACATTGGCACCTGGAATAAAAGTATTTTCATGTGAGTGAGATAAGGAAAAGTAGATATGTGACATTATCTCAAAGCAACACTAGTTTCCATCACTCTACTGATGAAAGACAATAATTATGAGCCATATTATCTTCCTCTGCCAACCACATGTCAATCTAGGTAATTAATGTGGTTATTAATGAAGAATGTGGTTATTTAACAGATTAATAAGCAATGGAGAATACATTTGATAAGGTAATTATTTCAATACAGAGCATCCACTAGGTGGAGCCAGTGCCTGGCTCACATAAGCTCATTCTCCATATCTTAGATATTTCCTTTTATTTTGAAGCAACTATTGGAGTATAGCTCTTTTTCTTAGGTTAAAAATTCTGGGGCTGGGGTTGTGGCTCATTGTTAGAGCACTCGCCTAGCACGTGTGAGGCCCTGGGTTCAGTCTTCAGCACCACATAAAAATAAAATAAGGTACTGTGTTCACCTTCAACTAAAAATATGTATATTAAAAAAAAATTCTGAGCTAGGTTGGCGAAATGGGAAAAAGTGATGTATAAGACATTAATCAAAAAGAAAACAAAGTTATAGTGTTGGAGGGAATATGTGGTTTGGGGTATCCATTAACACTCAACTAGGGCTTTTGTGTTTTGTTTTATTATAGAATCTATACCCCATTCACAGAAGACACTGAAACTGTGGGCCAGAGAGCCCTGCACTCGATTCTGAATGCTGCCATCATGATCAGTGTCATTGTCGTCATGACGATCCTCCTGGTGGTTCTATATAAATACAGGTGCTATAAGGTGAGCTGTCATACTGCTTGCTTTCTGCCTTGTTCTGTACATGAGTCAGATACTTTTTTTGGTCTAGTAAAGAAAATGGTCTTATCTTTTAGACCCAAATTAGTTTTTAGTTACCTTCCCCTCATTGTGGAGCATTTTAAAAATACAAAAAGGCATAAATGGGAAACAAATATTTTCATGCAATAGCAAAATCTAAATGGTTTTAACATTTCAGTTCGGAGTATAGTTATCATATACTTTAAAACCTTGTGTATCTGCTCACACACAAATAGCATAAGGGGCTGGGTGCGGTGGCACACACCTGTAACCCCAGTGGTTCAGGAGGCTGAGTCCGGAGGATCGTGAGTTCAAAACCAGTCTCAGCAAAAGCGAGGTGCTAAGCAACTCAGACCATCACTGGGGACATGGCTCAGTGGTTGAGTGTCCCTGAGTTCATCCCTGGTAACCCCCCCCCCAAAAAAACCCAATAGCATAAGGGATATAATTGTCCCCATAAAATAAGTTATAGCTAAAAGAATTCAGAATCTCACATTTGAGTATAAAATAATAAGGCCACCTTTAGATGCTAGTGATAGAGTCCTTGGTGACTGTCCATACGTTGGTTCTAAATTGCCCTTCGTTCACCACCATCTTCCCTGTGGCAGCACTCTTTCATTCCTTGGAGGTCAGGGGATTGTGCAGGAAAGACACAGGCACAACCCTCCCAGCCTCTCCTCCCCTTGTCCTCTCACTGACTTCTAAATTTCAGCCCCTTGGCATGTGTTTCAGACTCGAGTCTCAAAAAGTTACAGATTACTACAAAGTCATGGAACTTTAAGGTCATTCTCAAATAATTGAAATTATAAATGTTAACTTTCCAAATATTGAAGTCTACTCATTCCCTTCTAGTATTTTCCTATATATATTTTTAACATGCTTAAAGTCTATAATCAATATGTGTCCTTTCTTAACTTTTACTGTGGCATAAGCATTTTCCCATATTATAAATTCTTAGAAAATATTTCTATGGCTACATAATAATTGACTCAATGACTATATTGTAATTTATGTCTTCTAGTTTCTTTGGTGTGGACATTTTGAGTTGTTTCCAGTTATTCACTATTAAAAAAACAATGATGTCTTTATGCATAGAGCTTTTAAAATTATTTCCTTAGAATAAAGTCCTAGACATGGAATTTTAGGGGCAAATTATCTGTGTTTTTAACTCTCTGTATGCTAAATTCCTTTATCCAAAACGTTGTATCAATTTGTAATCTTATTAGAATATGCCTTCCCCCACCCTCCTCAGCATTTAATTTTTTTAAAACTATGCTAATTTTTGTAGGCAAGCAAATGTCTTTTTAAAATTTATTTCATTTATTATTTGTTTAGCTTTGTGATATGGGGGATTAAATCTGGGACCTCACCCATCCTAGGCAAGCACTCTGCCACTAAGCTACATACCAGCCCATAAAACAAATGTCTTAATTTGTATTTAGTTGATTATTAGTTAAGATCAAATATCCTTTCAAAACTCACAAACTCTAAAATAATAAGAATTTAACCTTGCTTGTTGATCTTCTGAGTGGGCAGATACACTAGCCTAAGTGATGACTACTTGTGGTCTAACATTATCACATGGAGACCATTGAAGATGGGTGTGTGTGTGTGACGACAGCAGGTTGAAATATGCTCCCTGCTTTGAATATGCTTTCTTAGTTTTCTTCATCCTTTTAATCAACATCTGTGTGTTTTATCAACATGGAAGTGCTTACTGCTGGTTCCATTTCTCTGCTTTATTAGAATTGCTTTGTGAATTTTTTTTTTTTTTTTTTTTTTTTGAACCAGGGATTGAACTCAGGGACACTTGGCCACTGAGCCACATCCCCAGCCCTATTTTGTATTTTATTTAGAGACAAAGTCTCACTGAGTTGCTTAGGGCCTCGCTAAGTTGCTGAGGCTGGCTTTGAACTCGAGATCCTCCTGACTCAGCCTCCCAAGTCGCTTGGATTACAGGCCTGCGCCACCACACCCGGCTGCTTTGTGAATTTTTTTGGATCATATGCCTTTTGTTCTTTTGTTTCTTTTTTGGGTTTATAAGGGGATGGAATTCTACCTTTTCTTTCTTATAATCTAGAAATTGCTTCCAGATGTCATGCTTTTCTGTTTCAAAATACCTGTGTAATTGAATAGCTGGAGCTCTGGATTCAGTGTTGCATTTGCTGAGTTCTTTTTCCTGGAAATCTTAGGAAATTTTTAAATTTCTGTGTGTTTTCATATATAAAAGAGAAAGCACCATCTTTAAATGACCTCTCCTCTCTGATTTTAAGCATGAATGGATTTTTCCCAGTCTCAGGCAATGGTGTATAAAGTACAATATAGCAAACTATGCAAACTATATCTACCTGGTTTCATTTAATCTTCACACCAGCTCAATGGGATAGGCCCTACTTTTATCCCAGTTTTTCACATGAGGAGTGGTGGCGGGGCTCACATGGCTGGTGTGGGTTGGAAGCTAGGTCAGTATGGGGCTTTGAGCCCAGAGTTTGGCCTGGATTGATGTATAACCAATACCTAAGACTCTTCTCAAATCCAACCCCCAGTTTCCTGAAATGTGGTTTCTCTTGCTTCTGTGGAAACTGCTTGTCCTGTGGTTGCCAGTATTTCCCTTGGTCAATCTGCTGACCGTTTTGAACTTAATGTCTCTGGACCTTATTGCCACTGGCTTGTCAATCACTCTCTTCTGCTTGATATTCTTGTTGGCATGCACTTGTCTGCCTACCTTGGTCGTCTTTGTGGTTTCTCCTAAGGCTCACCAATCCTGAATTTCAAACATTGGACTGTTTTTCTCTCCTGTTGAAAATTACATTCAATTTCATGGTTTAAGTTTGCATCCTCAAATGCAACTTTTAATTCAATATTTTTAACTCAGCAGTCTCTGCTTATTAGGCCCATGGTTAGAAGGTTATTTCCCTTGTTATATCAATTCTGTTCAGATGTCTGATGAACATAAGTTGTAACTGATTATCTTTCATGCCTTTCCATTATCATCAGTTAGGTATATTTTGTTGGGACCTTCTAGTTTTTAATTTTGTAATCATTTCCATCTATTTTCTCCTTTGTTACCCATAACTAGTTAATCATTAACTTTTGCTAGTTGTTCCTGGTTAACAGTTTTGAGACCTGCCCTTTCTGTCTGATTCCTGGAGCTTGATTTCTTGGTTGACCTTCTAAACTTTATTCTCTCCCATTCAAATACCATAAAAGCAAAAAGACTCATGTTTTACTTTTATTTTTAATTTTTTTAATTTTTGGAACCAGGGATTGAACCCAGGGGCACTCCACCACTGAACCACAGCCCCAGCCCTATTTTGTATTTTTTTTTAGAGACAGGGTCTCACTGAGTTGCTTAGGGGCTCGCTAAGTTGCTGAGGCTGGCTTTGAACTCGCAATCCTCCTGCCTCAGCCTCCCAAGTGCTGGGATTATAGGCGTGCACCACCACGCCTGGCTATGTTTTACTTTTAATAATTAATAAAAGTGGGCATGTTCACAGTTTAAAAACATTCAGACTAAGGGTAACTGTACATTGATAACTGTACCAGTTATCATTACCCGTCCTATTCCCGGATGTAACCACTGTTAATAGTTTGATGCTCATCTTTTCCTGTTTTGGTTTTTTTTTTGTACTTAATTTGCTAATTACATGTGAACATTCACTTTTTGTAGTTGTTGTTACTGGGGAATTGAACCCAGAACCACTTTACCAGTGAGCTACATATCCAGACCCCCTACTTCTTAAAATTGTTATTTATTTATTTTTTTTTGAGACAGGGTCTAAGTTGCTTAGGGCGTTGCTTAGTTGCTGAGGCTGACCTTGAACTTGGGATCCTACTGCCTCATTCTCCTGGATTGCTGGGATTATAGGCATGCCTCACTGTTTCTAACAGAATATGTACTTCTTTAAGAATAGAAATTCATAATGCACTAATAAAAAAATGTGGATAGAGGTGAGAAAAAAGAATAGAAATTGAGGCATATTAAACCCACTGTTTTATAATAATAAACAATGCTTCCCTTCCTCCCATCTCCTTTCTTTCTAATTTATGGTGTACTTTGGACTTCTTTCCATCTCAGTTTACTTTGTTATTATTACTTCAATTTCTGGTAATTATATATGTTTTTAAATTTCTATTTAGTTTTTAAAACACGTTTTATCAGGGCTGGGTTGTGGCTCAGAGGTAAAGTGCTTGCATAGCATATGCGAGACACTGGGTTTGATTCTTAGCACCACATAGAAAAATAAATAAATAAAGTTACTATGTCCAGCTACAACTAAAAATATTTTTTTAAAAATTTGTTTTATCATTTTGAATGTTGTCACTTTCCTTGCCCGTATGTTTAAATTTTCTTGTATTACACTTATTTTTATGTTCTATAGTAATTTTAATATCTGACTTTTTCAGAGAATATGAGTATATTGACTTACTCATGATGATTTGTTTCCTTGAGTGTTTTTTAATGATTGAGGGATTATATTCACTAAGATTATATTGGGAAATTCTATGAGACCTGTCTTTTGCATGGACACTAGAACCTAGAATTGTATTGTATTGGAGATTGGCATACACTTACAAGCTACCTGATGACTTTGGTACCACCTAACCCCTTGATTGCTGCTTTTTTTTGGGGGGGGGTGTTCCTGAAAATTTCTATTCTTCTTTGTGACCTTAAACTGTATTTGAAAGTATTTTAAAATATTTACTATTACTAGTATTTTATAGGAGGAGGAGTTTTAGGATCTCCTCAGAGAGGAGAAGGACTATGTGTTCTTCCTGCCCTCCAGTTTTATTGGGAGTCCCAGGGAAGTTTCCAGAGAGTCCCTCCCAGGTCCACCTCTTGGCTTCTCAGTGACAGCAGGATAACATATCAAACTTTCAAGTCATCACCATGCAGGACAACTCTAGGCCCATGCTGACCTCAGCTGGCCTTGCATTTCGCTTGCATATAACAGGTGTTTTGCTGAGGAATGTAACATATACTGTGGACTTAAACCAGGCAGGTGAATTGCTTTTTAAAAGAAAGCATGTGGGGGTCAGCACAGTGAGCCCAGAGACAGTGAGAAGTTAGGGTGATAGATAACCAAGGAACTGCACTGGCACCTTGAAAAGAGGATGGTTTGCTGCTCACAGAGTTGGAGTTTTTAAGGAAATTGTGTACCCTTGTTTTTGCCTAACTTTCCTGCCTCCTTAATCAGTTTATTACCCTTCGAGTAGTCCTCAGCAAACTTTCTTTGTGAGAGTCTTGGTGTTTCAGTTGACAGGGTCAGTGGGGCTTGTGACATAGCCTTGGTGATAGGGTAGGGCCCTGACTACCTGGTAGGATGTGGTTTCATCTGGAAACAACAGTTTTTCTTAAGGGGATGTATATTAGTTATGGCCAGGGAGGTTTTGACTTACCAGGCCCCCCTCTTCCAGGTGTCTGCCTGTCAAATAAGACTCCCCATGGTTTTCAGTTGTCTTTTTCCTATTTAGCAATTTATGACCAGCTACCTAATAAACTGATCTGGTTGAGTTAGGCTGCAAGTTCTAATCTGTAGGCTGTGGCTACAGTCCGTTTTCGAAGCCTTTGCAGTGCTTCTCAGATCTGGCCCACCTGTGTGCCATCCAGTCACTAGCCTGGGACTGTAGTGGTGGTCTCCCTGAAATTCAGTTGTCAGGAGTCTGAATGCTCTTGAGGATCATATCCACACATGCTCACCATAGAGGTGGGTCCACAAGTTCATGAATAGCTAGAGGTTGCTTTCATGAACTTCTGGTTTAGTTTCTGGTTTCTCTGGGATTCCTCTTCCATTCCTGCAGCAGAAAACTGGGGTCTGATTTCTTAATGTCAGGGCCAAGAGATGGGAGATCAAAGTGAAATAAATCAAGGGCTCTTTGCCTCATTCTGGGGACTAAGCCTTCTCTAATCAAAGAGGGACATTCCCCTCTTTCTGAATTTTGACTTCTGCCACCCCCATTGTACCACCCAAGATTGGTGGCTGGGCAGAAGAGAACAAAGAAAAGGAAGGGGAGGAAAGGCTGTCTCAGCAACCTGGGTGTTAAGATATACCAGGTCATGGCTCCTTAGACCAGAACTTGACTTCTGGAGCTCCCCATTGTCTCACTAATGCCCACTCACTTTGGGGTTGAGTTCAGGTGGAGGAGGGTGATACTGGAGGGAAAAAAGTGGAAATTCTGTGGCGTCCAATTCCCCTGGCCTTTTACTACTCTAGTCCTTAGCTAGCTGTGGCAGTGCTTTCAGACCAGGTTTTGTAGTTGCATTCAGTGGGAGAGACCAGGTGGAATGTGCTTATTCCTTCATATTCAGTTCTGTGCATCTTGTAATTATGCTAAATTTTAGACAGTCTAAAGATTTCACACTTGCTCATTTGTATTGTTTTGTTTTTTAATGATCAAGTCTTAGCAAGCAGATCCAGTTCTATAGAAGGAAGTTGTTTACTTTGACTCCTAGTATAAAGTAAAAGGAGCTTTTGAGTCAGAAATTCAGAATCTTGCCAGGACCTGTTTGGAAGTAAACCCTAAGAATTTCTCATATCAGAGGTTGATTGTGCAATGCTTGCAAGAAGCTCAGTAAGATGAAACAAACCTTACAAAGGTAGAAATAGAAAATGTAGTTAATTATTACACACCATTTGTTGTAGATGGAGCTGTAACTTATTAAAGTTACATGATTTCTAGCTTGGATAGTTCAGGGTTCAGAAGAGGTACTCGCTGTTATGCACTGAAAGGGCTCTTGTCTTTCAGAGCCTTTAGCACAGGGAACCTGAGCTAGCGATCTTTGCAAGATGAGAAGGGTCTATTTATCACCTGATGTTCTAGAAAAGGAGGGTGCTATTTAGTCCTCATCGGAAGCTTTGAATTCAGATAATAATTCAGGAAATCGTAACATAAATCACCAGCCTAAGTAGTAAAGCTGTTTACCATTATTAGTCAAAGAGCTAACAATATAAAGAGCACTTACAAACATCCCAAATAAGTGAGAAAAAAAAAAACTTGAACAAAGAAGGTGTGGGGAAAATAAACATGGTTAATAAAACTAGGTACTTGGATAAATGTATGTGTATATCTCCTCACTAGTAAAAAATGCATATTAATATCAAATTAACATATTTGACCTATTGACTTAATAAAATTAATCCAGCCTTTTTTTGTGAAGTAACTAGAGCAATGTGTATTAATAATCAGCAATTAGAAAAAGTTTATACACTTTAATAATTTTGCTTTTTCATTTATCCAAAGAATAAATTAGAAATCTCCCAAGGAAGAAAAAAAATAAAATAAATGCATGTATTATATTGATGTCAAAAAAATAAATAAGAAAAAAAAATTCCCCCAAAATTTGTGTACTAGGATGTTCATGTTAGTATAGGTAATTGAGGAATGCCCAATTTTCCAAATGGTAAATTGCTAGCAGTAGAATCTAGGGTGGGATATGAGTGTTCACTGTAAAATTCTTTAAATTTTGCTGTGTATTTAAAAATTTTCATAGTAAAATGCAAGGGAATTTTTTTATAAATGAATAGCAGAAATAGCTTTATTGTATTTCAAGTAAATTAGAATATTTAAATGTGTAAGGAGTACCAATTTCTAGGTAAAGCCTTCAGAGGTGGGGCGTAGGGACTGTCCCCAAAGTGTACCATTTTATAAAGTTGTTTAAAATATGGTGAGAATTTTTAAGACATCATTTCATTCAAAGAAATTAATGATTACTGAATTACTGATTGAAAAGTTCTTGAGTGATCAATACAGAACCATAGAAAATTAGCATAGTCTTATCATAACTCAATTTTGGCTTTTTTGTTTTTCTGCGGGTTTTTTTTTTTTTTTTTTTAATTTAGTGCTGGGGATTGAACCCAAAGCATTGTGCATGCTAGGCACATGATTTGCCCATTGAGCTACAGCCCCAACTGGATTTTGATACCTCAGAGCTGATTATTGGGACAGTTGGATCTGTGGAGGAGAAGAAATTAAAAAGAAAAAGAACAAAACAGTATCTCAATTTGGGGATTAATTCCTCAAGGTTTGACTTGCTCTGTACTAGTTAAGACAGAGATTTGGAAAAGGTATTGGTTATGTAGCTCCTTCTGCCTTTAAATAGTAAAGTCTCTTGAAAAGTTAAAGCTGCTAAAGGGTGTAGTCACTTCAAATACTTTCACCTTGGTGAGAGGGCATGTAGCTCCCCAGCACCACAAAAAAAAAAAAAAATTTTTTTTCACTTTAGGTTGGAAGTTACTTGACAGTTTATCAATGGGTATACATCTTGATTCTCTTTTTTAAAACTCCAGACTTCTTGGATTGTATAATATTTTCCCAAATATACCTCTTATATGATATTACCATTTAAAATCTTTATCTTATAAAATACTTTGCAAAAATCACATTCTGATTTTATCACTTACATTAATGAGATATACAAGAGTATAAGTGACTATTAGGTATATAGTGCTATATGAATTCTGCATTGATAATGCTTGACTGACTTGGAATTTTTAATATTAATACTTATTAATGAGTCTTGTCCAATAAGCACAGAAGTATTATAGTAGTTACTGATACTTCAGATTCTGAGTATTCTTTTATCAAGTGAATATATATTTAGAAGACCTGTTTTCTCTGTAAAGTTAATATACATGTATACACATACACAGAAATCACTTAACTGAAGATCTGATTTTTAATTATTTTTATCATTATTACAGAAATATTCTAAAATTCCTCCATTGAAAATATTGCTTTTTTTAAATGGTTTAAATGTCATATTTAAAAATTTCACCTTTTTTTTTTTTTTTTTTTTTGCAGTGCTGGGGATTGAACCAGCACTCTACCAACTGAGCTATATCCCCAGCCCCTAAAAATGTCACCTATTTTTTAAAAAATATTTTCAGTTGCAAATGGGCACAATACCTTTATTATTTTACTTATTTTTATGTGGTGCTGAGGATTGATTGCTCTACCACTAAGTTATAACTCTCGCCCAATTTCTAAAATCTATGTCTTGGAAAAGTTTCTATTTTATGTTATGACTAATACAGTGCAAAAAAAATTCCATGTTACTATGCATTGATCCCAAAGCCATTTTTGTGTTCTCCCTTTTAGGAAGCAGAAATGGAGCCAGGTATGGTGGCCCACATCTGTTATCTCAGTGGCTTGATTGACTGAGGCAGGAGGATCACAAATTCAAAGCCAGCCTCAGCAACTTAGTGAGACCCTATCTCAAAATAAAAAGGGTTGGGGATATGGCTTAGTGGTTAAGTGGCCCTGAGTCCAATCCTTAGTACCAAAAAAGAAAAAAAGCAGAACATGAACTGATATAGTTATGTGGTAGAGTGCTTGCCTAGCATGTGCCAGGTCCCGAGTTCTGTCCCCACAAATGGGGATTGTGGGAGCAGAACATTTACACATATACTGTATTTGCTTGTTTTTGTTCTTTGCAGTATTGAGGATGGAACACAGGGCCTCACACATGCTAGGCAAGTGCTCTACCTTGAGCAATGAGCTGTGTTCCTATCCCTTTTTTATTTTGAGACAGGATCTCACCTAAGATACTGCTGCTGGCCTCAAACTTGTGATCCCCCTACCTCAACCTAATGAGTAGCTGGGATTGCAGTTGTGCCACCACACTCCGTTTACATGTTCACTGTTTCTGATGTAACAAATGTACATGGTTTAAGGGTTTGGGATCTGCTGATCATATTGGAATGTTTTCCTTTCTAGGTCATCCATGCCTGGCTTATTGTTTCATCTCTATTGTTGCTGTTCTTTTTTTCGTTCATTTATTTGGGGTAAGTGATGAAATTTTTAGTCTCTTTTTCAGACATTAACTCTGTTTGGACTCCATAGCTGTCCTTAAAGCCATGTGCCTTGGGAAGGAATTACTCTTAAATCATACTTGGTTTATGAGACAAAATATTATTAATAGTAGGGATTTCACTTTTGTTCCTTGTTGATAAGTGAAAGAACTCACAACTGCACTTCATTCTAAACCTTTTTCAAGACTTATATTCTTCTAGTAGAACACTGAATTTCAATTAAAAAAGGGTTTTAAGAATATATATGAACATGATAAATTAATTGTTTTTTTTCTCTTTTTCTTTTTTTGGTGGGGCTGGTGATTGAACCCAGGGCCTTGTGCATGCTAGGCAGGCACTCTACCAATTCAGCTGTATCCCTAGCCCTATTTGTTTTTTTATTCTTTAAAGTAAAATCTTATGTGAAATTTTCACACATAAAGGATGAAGCGGCTCAGTTGGTGAGAGTAGCAAGGCTCAGAGATTGGTCAGCCTGTCCTTTCTCTTAGCCCTGTGGCAGAATACAGTTTGTAAACCTTCCTGTCTCTTAAATTAGAGGCAGTAAAACTAATAAATAAATCAAAGAATTAAATCTTTGGAGGGCAAGAGGGAATACCACAAATAGCAAATGCCAGAATCTTTGTGAAAGTGATGATTTTCTTGAAAAAAAAAAAAAAATTGTCATTGTAACTGACCACTGACGAGATTAAAGAAATCTACATGGACAAAGAAAAATACAGAAACTTGTTGGGATTCCTATCTCACCTCCACTGGTATCACCAACAGTACCGGGCCACATCGTTTCATAGGGATTGCTGTTAAACCTTTAGGGGTTGGATAGCTTATATAACTATTTTAACTACCACAGAACATAGAAAAAGAAGAAAAACTTCTAGGTTTATATTATGAAGCCAGCATTAACATTGAGAACCCAAACCCTTTAAGTTATCAAGAAAAAGAATACCGTAGACCAGTCCTATTTATTGATGCCAAAAGAATAAATATTAACATACAAAAATATTAACAACATACTTTAAAAAGAATAGTACATTATGGTTAAAATGAGTTTGTTTATAGCATTAGGAAATTTTAACATTAAGTCACATTGTTTATCTTTTTTTCATTTTTGTTGGTACTGGGGATTAAACCCAGAGGGGCTTTTACCACTGAGCCACATCCCTGCCCTTTTTATTTTTTATTTTGAGACAAGGTCTCACTAAGTTGTTGAGGCTGGCTTCAAAATTGCAATTCTCCTGCCTCAGTCTCCTGAGTCACTGGGATTACAGGCATGCACCACCATGCCTGACGAAGGTCAGCATTTGTACAGGTGCTGAAAGACATCCGATAAAATTCAACATTCATTCCTAACGAGATTCTTTAATTAAACAAATAGTTACTCCTCTCACATGATAAAATGTACAGTTCTCATTCTCAAGGCCAGTATCATCCTCATACTGAAATTCTGGGTCAGAAACAAGAATTAGGGTTTCCTTTGCCAGCACTATTCTCTCTGTGCTCTGGCAAACACATATTAAAGAGGAAAAGAAAGAAGAGTTATTTAATTTGTTAAATAACTGTTAAATTATCAATATTTGTAGATAATATATTTACTTATCTTTAGAATTAACCAAAACCAGTTAGAATAAGTAAATTCCATAAAGGAACCAAAACCAAAATTAGTAAATACATATCAATAGCTGTCACATAAACTGTTAGAAAACATAATGAAAGGGAAAATCCCATTTATATTAGCAAAAAACCAAAAACAAAACAGGATTAAATAAGCATGTGCAAAGATCTATAATTAAGAAAATTTTCAAAAGCTTCTGATAAGAAGATACAAATGGAAAGATTGTACCAGGTTCACAGGCTTAATATCATAAACAGGCTAATTTTCTTTAGGTTTATTTTAAAATTTAAGCCCAATAAGAATACAAGTAGGATTTTTGTGTGTGTGTGTGTGTGTGTGTGTGCGCGCGCCAGGGATTGAACCCAAAAGCTCTTAGCCACTGAGTCTCATCCCCAGCCTTTTTTATTTTTTATTTTGAAGCAGGGTCTTGCTAAGTTGTTGAGGCTGACTTTAAACTTGATATCCTCCTGGTTCAGCTTCCTGAGCTGCTGGGATTACAGGTGTGAGCCAGCGCACCTGGCTAGGATTTATTTTTAATCTGGACAAGATGATTCTAAAGTTTATTTGGAAAAATAAATACGTGAGGCTATCCAAAAAAAAGGGAAAGGAATCCTAGGCCTACCTAATATGAAATTATTAAACTATAGTATTAACAGTGATAGCTGTGTCATGACTAGACAAGATTAGAAAGTCTAGACAAGATTAGGAAGTCTAGAAAAATGCTCAGATATATAATGGAATCTAGTTTATGAAAAAGGTGGCATAGCATCAGTAGCCTATAAATGGATTGTTTAGTACTTGGTGTGGGGATAATTGAGTAGTGATCTAGGAGAAAAATTTGGAATGGATGAAAGATCTTCATGAATAAAATCACAAAATGCAAAACAGACTGCTAAACATTTTCTCCTTATTTCAAATACAAAGACTAATTTATATATGAAGAATCTCTAGGGGCTGGGGTTGTAGCACAGTGGTAGCGTGCTCGCCTAGTATACTTGAGGCCCTGGGTTTGATCCTCAGCACCACATAAAAATAAAGGTATTGTGTCCACCTACAATTTAAAAAAAAAAGAAGATTGACAATCTATCAGGAAAAAAGAAAAAAAACAATGCAATGGATATGAAAAAACACAAAAATAACCCAAAAAACACAGATTATTCATAAACATATGAAAATATACATATCTTCATGGTAAAATTAGTGCTAAAGATACACATTAAATTAATAAAGATTGAATAGCTACATAATATCCTAAGCTGACAAAAATGCCGACAAATAAATGCCTAATAGTGTATAATTTTTATTAAGAGCAGTTCTGTATAGCTATTAAAGTTTTAAATGCATGTCTTAAACCCAGTATTTATAAGAATAATAATTACATCATTGTTTTTAATAGCAAAAGAATAAATTTGTCTAATTGCCCATCAGTAAAAAAACTGTTAAATAAATTACTGTATATCCATGAAGTAAAACTATTAAAAATAGAGTCCAGGTCTGCTCCAGGACCACAGAGAGAGCAATCTAAAGGGATCTCTGAGGAACTGGGCAAAGGTTGTGGTTAGGATTTCCCAAAAAGTCATAAGGCATTTTAGGTGGTATAGTTTTGTACTTATTTTTATAATTGTAGCCTGTGATACTGGATTCCCATTTATATGAATGATACAGTTTCTTGTTAAAATACACTTCGCTTGAAGAAAAGTGAATCTAAGGGAAAATATTAGATAAATAATAGCATAGTAAATGTAGGTCATGGTAAAAATATGAAGGTGGGATTTGAATATCTCAAGGTTTGGCATTCTAAACCTTGTCTTGGCCCAGCATGGTGTTGCATGCCTATAATTCCAGTCACTCGGGAGGCTGAATCAGAAGGATCACAAGTTTGAGACTAGCCTGAGCAACTTAGCAAGACCCTGTTTCAAAATAAAAAATAAAAAGAACTGGAATGTGGCTCAGTGGTAGAGTGTTTGCCAAGCATGTATGGGCCCTAGATTCAATTCTCAGTACCAACACACACACACGCACACACACACACACTACACAATGTTGGTGAGAATAATTGTACATAACTTTTCTTTTAAGTCTTTTTTTTTTTTCCCCCCAGGGAAGTATTTAAAACCTATAATGTTGCTGTGGACTACATTACAGTTGCACTCCTAATCTGGAATTTTGGTGTGGTAGGAATGATTTCCATTCACTGGAAAGGTCCGCTTCGACTGCAGCAGGCGTATCTCATTATGATCAGTGCCCTC
Source organism: Glaucomys volans (assembly GCA_020662805.1). Lineage (NCBI taxonomy): Eukaryota > Metazoa > Chordata > Mammalia > Rodentia > Sciuridae > Glaucomys > Glaucomys volans. Next base: position 308,819 of record JAJEJO010002384.1, on the reverse strand, counting down.
ATGGCTCTGGTATTTATCAAGTACCTCCCTGAATGGACTGCGTGGCTCATCTTGGCTGTGATTTCAGTATATGGTAAAACTCAAGACTGACACTTTATTCATCACAGAAATGTGTCACTGGTGTGTTTTCCTTCCTCTTCTTGTTCTCTTAGCAAAGATCTTACCAGTTAACACCCCATAGCTCTACAGTAGATAATTAACAGTATTTTGTGTGTGTGTGTGTGTGTGGTGCTAGAAGTGGAACCCAGAGCCTCAAGAAGCACTCCACCACTTAGCTATACTTCCAGTGCCTGAGATTAAGTTCTTTAAAAATGTTTTTTCACTGTCCCAAGTTTTAACTCAGTCATGAGGTGTGGGTGGAGCCCAGGGTCTTCTGGTCAGGAGATTTAGAATCAAAATCCCATCCTTTAGCATCTCTGACTCCCAGCACCTCAGAAAACAAAAAACCATCTTGGCCACCAACCATTTTTATGATCTTAGGAAAGCCACACCAACTCTTTGAGCTTCAGTTTCCTCATTTGGACATTGGAAACAGTGCTTCAGAGTTATAAAATTGAGTGAATTGAATATATTTTGGAAAGCATGTGCAGAGTGCTTGACACACATAAAATGATTGCTTCATTTTAAAAATCAAAATTAGGTCAACCTGTTTTTATAAAGCAACTTAATTATCCAATATGAGATTCAAATTCTTTAAGCAATGTGACATGGGGTCCCAAAAAGTTAGAGTGTCCCCTAGCCATGAGTAACCAAGGCAACCAAAAAGGTATATGCTCTTGACAGTTGCCCCACACAAAAACCAAAAAGAGATGCATTTTCAGATGTCGGTCAGTGGTCTCTGTATTCTAAACACCATGCAGTTTTATTACTATTCAAATACTTTTTATTAAAATGTTTGTTGACCTGCAGTACAGTAACCAACCTTGTCATTCTGTTTGGTGAAGAAAAAGTTTGTGGACATAGAAAACATGTACACACACACACACACACACACACACACACATACCCCTAGACGCCAGTTCTGGAGTCAGAATGCCTCCGTTCAAATCCAGACTTTTCTACTAGTTTTACTTATTGGCTCTCTGACCATAAGCAGGTTATTCAACCCTTAAATCTCAGTTACTGTGAACATTAAATTAAATGATGCTTATAATACACTTAGATGAGTAAATAGTTTTTTTAAAAGACATATATAATCACATGAGGTAAGCAGGGTAGTTATTAACCCTGTTTTCCAGCTAAGTTTAAAGAGGTAAATTATTTGCCCAAGTTTTGATCTAGAATCTGAATCCCAAGTCCAGTATTCTTTCCACTGCATTATTCTGTTTCTGCCATTTACCCTCTACTTCCGCACGTAATTCAAATGATTATCTCTACAGATCTTTGTGTTCCTTTAAACTAAGGACTGTGGTATCCACTATTTAAAGTAGTGATTCTCAACTCCGTTTTTACGAAGTCTCAAGCTGTTTTGTCACCAACATTCTGAAATTTTCAAAACAAAATTAATTTTCATTCACTTTAATTGCTCTAAAAATAACTGAGCTTTTTATTTCAAAATTCTATAAGGGGAAGTGTGTCATAAAACCAAAATAGTTAACAGGATGTAGCAGCTGCAAACAAGCTGAGGATCTCATTATTTCAGAGCAGGGCAAATTTCTTTTTTCTCATTCAAGCAAATGGAAGTAGAAGTGGTGAGGGTGGAGGTTTCATTTTGGGGGGGCAGGTACCAGGGATTGAACTTGGTGGGGGTGGGGCACTCGGCCACTGAGCCACATCCCCAGCCCTATTTTGTATTTATTTAGAGACAGAGTCTCTCTGAGTCGCTTAGCACCTTACGGTTGCTGAGGCTGGCTTTTAACTTTCTATCCTCCTGCCTCCTGAGCCACTGGGATTACAGGCGCCCGCAAGAGTGGAGGTTTCTGTGTGTGTGTTATTAGTGTGTTTTTTTAAAATATTTTTAGTTGTAGATGGAACAACACCTTTATTATATTTATTTATGAGATGCTGAGAATTGAACCTCGTGCCTCACATGTGTAAGGCAAGCACTCTACCTCAGAGCTACAACCCCAGCCCTGTTCTTATTGATTTTATTTTATCATCATGGTTAATTATTATACAGAGATATGACCACTTGGAGATTTGAGGGGGTTTTTTTGTTTATTTTTTTTTTAACTTAAATGCATCTAAACACTAGTAATGTCAACATAAGCCATCAAGTCTTTCCTTACAAATTTAGCTATGCCTGTTTTATATTCTTAAATTATTATTAGAAATGTAGACATTTTCTGTATTACAGTATTCCCAATTTTCATGACAGATTATCTAAGAAAAGTTGCAGTTGATAGAAGGGAATAATGTAGAATCAGAAATAATTTAGTCATATTGCTACTTCTGAGTTGCTCTTTTTTTTTTGTAAAATAAGCCAGTTTTCAACCACCACATGTTCTAAGACATGAATATTTGCGAAGTGCTAGAAACTAAAGAAATAAGCTTTGCCATACAAGGAGTTATTAATTATTTTGTTTTGTTTAAATTTATTGCCCTCTTATTTCAAGTATACTTAAGTAGTACATATGCTCATTTTTCACGGTGCTGGGGATGGAATCCAGGGCCTCGCCCATGCTAGGCAGGTGCTGTTATGGCTGAGCCACACCCCCAGCCCTATAACCCTCTTCTACTGTACATATTTTGAAAAGCTTAATATTTTGAGTAAAGCTTCTGTTTATAACTTACAGGTGAGATTTGTTTGGAAATGACTCCTCCCACTTCTGCTTGTCATAGATGATTGGCAGCTGCTCTAGAATAGTTATGTCTTACTGTTTCTGCCTCTTTCCTTCAACCTAAGAAGACTCATGCTAGAACCCAATGATGATACACTGGAGACTAAGCAAATAGCAGTCAATCCTGAAAAGCAGTTTTCACAGATCTTCTGTGGTTTTGGTTTTTTCTTCCACCAGTTGACTTGCCAGTTATTTCATATTCAGTCTACATTTTTTTGTATAAAAATAAAAAACTCTAAGCCTTTTTCCTGGGTTAATCCCTCCCCAAACCCATTTAAACATTTAGCCAATACATTTTATTAAATGCTTTTTTTTTTTCCTCTTTCTAGATTTAGTGGCTGTTTTGTGCCCAAAAGGTCCACTTCGTATGCTGGTTGAAACAGCTCAGGAGAGAAATGAGACTCTCTTTCCAGCTCTTATTTACTCATGTAAGTATTTTAGAATGATGTTGAATTTGTAATCAGCTTAGAATTTATGGAAGTCAAACGTGTGGTTATGATTATGATGGTGCTTTTTCTTATCTTAAATATACACTGTTGTTAATGGAGGTCCTGCAGATCTCCTGTTTTCTTGCAACTGTTGTCTGCGACATTCCCATGGTTCAGGAGTTTTCAATAAAGGTTGAAAGGAAATAATTAGAGATTGGGGAGCTGTTTTTTCAGTTTAAAATCTTAAGAATTATTGAGCAATAGGCACATATTTTGTAGGTTAATCTTGCCCTAATTAATTTAAAAAATTATACTGTTCTTTCCAAATATGTTGCTGATTTTGTTTTGTTTTGTTTCAGTCATACTGTCCTTAATCATTCTGTAAATATTGATTGAGCATAGTACTAGATGAATTTAAAAGTGCAGATTGGGGCAAGATCAAGGATACCTTTGAGCAGGGCATAGTGGTACCCTGTCAGGAAAATCAAAAGTTCAAGGCCAGCCTGGGCAACTTAGTGAGACCCTGCCTCAAAATAAAATAAAAGGGCTGGGGATGTACCTCAGTGTTAGGGCACTTGCCTAGCATGTGAGGCCTTGGGTTCCATCCCCAGCACCACACACACACACACACACACACACACACACACAAAAAGATACCTTTGAGTGACTAGTTCAGATAACTGTGTGCTAGTTGGTGATCACTGGGGAGTCATAGAAAGTTCTTGTGCAGAGCAGTAATGTGATCAGAGCTGAGTCTGTAAGCTGGCAGCATTGTGTAAGATGAATCGCAGGGTGCACACTGAGATAAGGGGCTGCTTAGGAAGCATCACTGAGAGGATATCTCCCTGATGGAGGCACTGTGCGCCTGAATTCTGGTATTGGCAATGGCCATCCAGGGAGAGACTTGGTGAGAATCATTGGTCCTTAGCAACTAAGGAGGGAAATGTTAAGAATGAAGAACAGGCAATGTGGAAGAAATGATATTCTTGTTTGAGGGATCTACTTAGTCTCATAGACTTTTGTGGCCCATATCTAATTTAGTTTGTGGGACTTATGGGTCATTCAGATAGAAATTCCCAGTGGAAGTTCAGAAATGAAATTCACTTGGGGAAAAGTTGATATTAGAGAAGCAGAGTTGAAGAATCTGCACAGAGGTGGTAGTTAAGATCTGGAATGGGTGAGTGATTCAAATACAAATAGAAGAGCAGAGAATGCCAAGGGTAGAACTTTGTCAACTACTGTGTTTCGAGAATAAGAAAATGAAGAGAGAGTACTAAAGGGTACAGAAGAAAGTATTTAAAAATTGAGAAAGCTAGTGTTTTTTGTTTGTTTTGTTTTGTTTCATTTCTGTCCTGGGGATTGAGCCCAGGGATATCTACCACTGAGCCAAATACCCAGCTCTTTTTATTTTTTATTTTGAAACAGGGCCTCACTAAGGTGCTGAGGCTGGCCTCAAACTTGTGATCCTTCTGCCTCAGTCTCCCACTAGAATTACAGGTGTAGGCCACTTACAGGCAGGACCAGATACAATATTCAAAAGAGAAGAAAAATGTGTGTGTGTGTGTGTGTGTGTGTGTGTGTGTGTATCTTTGTTTTGCTGGTACTGGCAGTGGATGTGCTGGCACGGACAGAGAATGGGTGGTGAAGAAAGAGAGGTGTAATAAATATCATTCACTTCTTCAAAGCTTCCTGTGATAAGTTGAGAGAAGAGCAGGTTTGAGTAAAGGTGTTTCCAGGAGAGGAAAAATTTAATCATTTTTCTTAGATTGACAGTACTAAGTCAGTGAAGACCAGAAAGAAGGAATAGCCGGGCATGGTGGCGCACACCTGTAATCCAAGCGACTTGGGAGGCTGAGTCAGGAGGATCGTGAGTTCAAAGCCAGCCTCAGCAACTTAGTGAGGCCCTAAGCAACTCAGTGAGACCCTGTCTCTAAATAAAATACAAAACAGGACTGGGGATGTGACTCAGTGGCCGAGTGTCCCTGAGTTCAATCCCTGGTTCAAAAAAAAAAAAAAAAAAGAGGGAATAATTTTTGGAGAAAAGTTCTCAACAAAGCAGGTAGAAATTGTTCTAAGAGCTCAGGAATAGGAGGTGGGTCTAGGAAAAGGCCTAGGCAGCAGGAATTTGTGGTGAGGAGTTTCTAAATCATTAAGTTTGAGAGTTTTTTTTTGTTTTGTTTTGTTGCTTTAAATCAAAAAGGAAGAAAACCACAACACTTACCAGTACTTTTCCCTGGAGTGAATATAAACATTCACAAGGAAAGTTTTAAATCAATCTTCTTGTCTGTTATTTAAAAATACAATTCTTCTATGCATTTTAATTCTCTCCCAGTAAGGTATTCAGTTTGCAACAGGTTCTTGCCCTCAAGAAATGTGTGAATGTATTTGTTTGTTTTATTTCTGTCACCAGATAGGACAAATGTGTACTTACCCTTTGAACTTACTTCCTGCCGCTCACTGAGGTGGTCCACTCTGGTAGCTTATCTAGATGTGAAGCCTACAATTCCTGAGTTAGAGCATTTTGCATAAAATTTCCTTTCAGATCAAATAAATACCTGCTGTAAACAGGCTGAAGAACACCAAGACCGTATACATGGCAGTTGCCCTTCTGTGTCTTCTTTTTGTTTTGGTTTTGTAGGGCTGGGATGGGACCTAGGGCCTGGTATATGCGAGGCAAGCACTCTACCACTGAGCCACATCCCCAGCCCTGTTTTTCTTCTTAGAATCTGGAGATAGTTAAACAGGGGACTGCCTCATGGATTATAGTATAATGAAGCTTGTTGGGTCTCAGAAATTACAAGGCCATGATGCAACAGAAAAGTGTGTACCTACTATGGAATTTTCAGCCTCTTTGGTTGTGAGTTTCTTTTATGAGTTTTTCAAGAAGCCTAAGAGTATTAAGAACATGGACGTAGTTATAGTACCATTAGTAGAAAAAGCCAGATACACATAGATATCAAGTATCTTGTTTAAAATCACTTACTATGACCAGACTGGCCTCAGACTTCTGCGGGCATTTGGTTCCCCATGTGGCACGTTTGTTGATATTTTTGTATTATTGATATTGATATTGATATTTTGATATTATTGTATTATTATCAGGATAAATTCCCAGTACTGGGTCAAAGATCAATGTACTTATAGTTTGTTAGATGTTACCAAATTCCTCACCAGTGGAGGTTATACCATTTTCCATTCTGCCTGCACAATTTCAGAGAGAAGCACCATTTTAAAGTATTCAGCTTGTCTCTTACTAGGACGAGATTGGGGTGGGTGTCTGTCTAGATCTGTAGAGGGGTGCTGATACATACTTATGTCTGTACGAGGCACATAAAAGAGGCCAGTTGACTCTTCCCTTTCTGTTCATTGAGTTTAGCCTTTTATTTTTCTTACTACATGTATAAAACAGTTTAGCATTATTGAAAATAAAGTGAACCATAATGTGAAGGATGTTTATTCCCTGCATCTTTAGAATTATAGTCATCACGTGAGGGCCGTTGGCCCAGTGTAGCCATCTCTTCAGTGTGTCTTGCTGGCCTGAACAGGTGTCCTTGTGGCTTTTCGGGGGGTAACAAATGCTGACGGACAGCTTGGTGACAGCAGCTGCAGCACAGGGTCAGCACTACAGCCCAGTTTCAGAGTTTTGTTGTTTGTTTGTTTTTAATCGTTTAAAACCAAAGAGACTGTTTTACTTCTGAACGATGAGGATGCTTAAAGCGGCATTACAAAGATTGGTGGCTTGTGTAGAGACAGTGGCCTACTATTTGTTCATATAGTTTCCTTTTGTGTTTACACTTCTCACCTGGAATTTTGTTTTTCTCAACAAACAGCAACAATGATGTGGTTGGTGAATATGGCTGAAGGAGACCCAGAAGCCCAAAGAAGAGTGTCCAAACACTCCAAGTATAACACACAAAGTAAGTGACTTTTATTTGGGAATATCCTGGTTTTGTGGGGTCATTGTCATCTCACATACTAACAGTAGGTTATAGAAGCATTGGGTTTAACTTCTTTTCTTTGGTCATAGACTCCTTTGAGAATCTCCTGAAAAAGCTATAGTAATCTTCATTAAATACACAGATAAATATTAAAGGAGTCCACATACCCCAAACCCAATCATCCAGTCAAGGCATCCTAGGTTAAGATCCTGTATTAACAGTTATCAAGAATACAAGTAACAATAAATGTTGGCAAGGATGTAGGGAAAAAGGTACACTCAAATATATTGCTGCTATGTGGAACCGCAAATTGGTGCAAACACTCTGGAAAGCAGTATGGAGATTCCTTAGGCAACTTGGAATGGAACCACCATTTGACTCAGTTATGTCACTCCTTGGTATATACCTAAAGGACTTAAAATCAGCATACTATAGAGACACAGCCACGTCAATGTTTATAGCAGCTCAATTCACAATAGCTAAGCTATGGAACCAACCTACATGCCCTTCAATAGATGAATGGACAAAGAAAATGTAGTGCATATACACAATGGAATATTACTCAGCCATAAAAAGAATGAAATTATGGCATTTGCTGCTAAATGGATGGAACTGGAGACTATCATGCTAAGTGAAATAAGCCAATCCAAAAAAAACAAAGGCCAAATGTTCTCTCTGGTATGTGGATGCTGACTCACAGTTGGCGAGGGTGGAGGGTTGTTACCAGGTTGGACAGAGTGGAGTAGGGGGAAGGTGATGGAATGGGAAAGACAGTAGAATGAATCGGGCATCACTTTCCTATGTTCATATATGAATACATGACCAGTGTAATTCCACATCATGTGGAACCACAAAAATGGGAAGTTATATTTCATGTATGCATGATATGTCAAAATACATTGCACTGTTATGTGTAACTAAAAAGAACCAAAAAAAGATTTTGCTATTAAATCATAATACCACGTTAAAAAGGTTTGAGTCGAGGCTGTGATTTTAAAAAAAAAAAAAAAAAAAAAAACTAAGCTCTGCCCTGGCCCCATGATGCATGCCTGTAATCCCAGGTATTCAGGAGACTAAGATAGGAGGAAAATTTAGCAAAATCCTGCTCAAAAATTTATTTTTTCTTTTTGGTACCAGGAATCGAACCCAGGGATATTTAAACATTGAGCCACATCCATAGCCCTTTTTAATTTTTTATTTTGAGATAGGGTCTTGTTAAGTTGCTTAGGGCCTTGCCATGTTGCTGAGGCTAGCTTTGAACTTGTGATCCTCCTGCCTCAGTCTCCCAAACCACTGGAATTAATAGGCATGAGCCACTTTGCCCAACTCAAAATAAAATTTTAAAAGGTACTGGGGTATAACTCAATGGTACAGCACTTGCCTAATGCGTGCAAGGCTAGCACTGAAATAATGAGAGAGGAGGAAAAAATGTATTGTTGACTTCTCTTACATATTTTAATTATTTTTCAATGTGTGGAAGTTTCCCAAAACTGTCATGGCCATTGTCAGTCAGCTCACTGTTTTGTTGTAATGGACCATTTATAACAAAATCACTGGACCATAAAGAAATTCACAGCACTGCGCACCCCCCACTCTCTGCCAGTGAATCCACTTTTATTGTTTTGTCATTAAAGCCAGTGGTGAGTGCCATCAGGTCAAAAGTTTCAAGAAGAAATGCATTCTCTCATGTGACAGAAGGTCCTGAGGCATAGTCTGTAGGGTTGGTTAATCTACCACATTATTGATGTTAAAAAGGGCCCAGGTTCTTTCTTCCTCCTCTGCCATCTTTAGTGTGTGGAGTGGTCTCAGCCCACCGCTCCTCACGGTTGCGACAACTGCAGTTATAGGCTTTAGGTCTGGGTAGGTAACATAGGGGAAAAAAAGAAATGGTTTCTTCCTTGAAAAGAGGAAAGAGGCAGAAAAATTTCTTCAAAGTTCCCAGCAGATTTTGCTCAGCACTCTCTGGCTAGTACCAAGTCACAACCCCTCAACCTTCAAATTGCCATTGGGAAGAGGAATGATGGGATTGCTGTGCTTGGCATGACTTGATCAGTTTGCCACCAGATTCATGTGGGCAAGCGATGGAAACCCAGGCAAACTAGGACTCTGTCCTCAGGAAATCAGGGGGAGACGGCTCCTGGATAAGCTTAAGCTGTGTTAATCAGTTTTTAGTTGCTGTGACTGACATACCTGACAAGAACTTAAAGGAAGAAAGATTTATTTTGGCTCATGGTATCAGAAGATTCAGTCTAATTGGCTGGCTTCAAGGCAGAAACATCAAGGTGGAAGGTTGCGGAGAAGGAAAGCTCCAGAGAAAAAAATCCTTTCAGGGCACACCCCCAGTGACCTACTTTGACCACCTGGGTCCCACCTCCCAGTAGTCTGTTCAGCCAGCAGTGGATTTATCCACTGATGAGGTCAGAGCCCTTAAGATTCTCTCACTTCCTAAAAGCCCCATCTCTGCACACACGAGACTTTGCAGGATCTTTCAGATCCAAACCATGCTTTGTGGTTTAAGAACCTTGTAAGCGTGACAGTCAGGTTATTGTTTCCATGTAATTTTCTTAAAGAAATTTTTCCAACTATTAGAGCCTTAATTTCCACTTTTCTCTTAAAGGCACAGAAAGGGAGGCACAGGACAATTCTGCAGATAATGATGATGGCGGCTTCAATGAGGAGTGGGAAGCCCAGAGAGACAGTCATCTAGGATCTCATCGCTCTACAGCCGAGTCACGAGCTGCTGTCCAGGAACTTTCCAGCAGCATTCTAGCCAGTGAAGATCCAGAGGAAAGTATGTGCACTTCTCTATGTTGCAGAGTCATGGATTTCTTTAGGTAGCTGCATTATCAATCTCTCAGGAATAAGATGAATTGAGAACATGACCATCATTCTCAACCACACTGTGGCTTTTAGTGGGAAAGAGTTAATAGGCCAAATTCTGATTGTAACTACTCTAGTGGGTATACAGTGGTCTCCCAATGTGGTTTTAATTTCCTTTTCCCTGATGGTTAATGGTTTAAGTGTATTCTCCTGTGCTTTTTGGCCGTGTGTCTATTTTCTTTGGAGAACTAGTCAGATCCTTTGCTCATATTTTGTCTTTTTATTATTATTTTTAATATTTTTGCTTGTAGGGACCCAATACTTTCATTTTGTTTATTTTATGTGGTGCTGAGAATCGAACCCACTACCTCACATATGCTCTACCACTGAGCCATAGCCCCTGCCCATCTTTTTATTATTGAGTTGCAACCATTCTTTATATATTCTAGATACAAGTCCCTTTTCAGATAAGTTTTTTACAAAAATTTTTCTTACATATATATTCTTTTTATTTTTGTGGATTTTCTCTTTTTCAGCTTCAAAAGTTAGTTTCTTGGGGCGAAGGCTGTGGCTCAGTAGTAGAGCGCCTGCCTCGCATATGTGGGGCACTGGGTTCAATCCTCAGCACCACATAAAAATAAATAAAGATAGTGTGTCCATCTACAACTGAAAAATATTTTTGTAAAAAGTTTGTTTCTTATAGCACTTAACCTTTGAAATCCAAGGTCTTAAGGCTAGCGTTTGTTTAAGTCCCTATATGTGTCTTGAAGTTTTCCTGTACTATTTTTGACTCTGATAGCAACCCTATGAATTCCCATCTCAGAGCAGAGGACTTTGAGAATTGAAGAAGTTAAGAATGCTTAGAATTGAATAATAAATAATAACCCAAATTAAAAATGGAGAAATGCTTTGAATAGACCTTTCACAAAGTCTGGAGATGTCACTCAATGGTGTGGTTCTTGTTTAGGATGCACAAGGCCTTGAGTCCAGTCCCGAACACTGCAAAATAAAATAAATAAGTAATAGACCTTTTACAGAGGAGGAATATAGTGACTAATAAGTGTATAAAAATATACTCAGCATCATTAATTGGAGTGGCTGTGGTCAAAAAGACTAATCCCAAGCACTGGTGAGGATGTAATAAAACTGAAGCCTTCTTGCTTTACCAGCAGGATTGTAAGCTGATATAACTAGAGTAGAAAACAGTTGGTCAGTTTATTGAAAAGCTAAACCTAAATTTATCATATAACCCAGCAATTCTTCTAGGAATCTGCCCAATGAAAAATGAAAACTACCTGTGTCCACAGAGACTAAAAGTGTACAGATGTTCATAGCATGATTCCTAATAGCCCAAAACTAACAGTCCAGATGTGTATTGACTGGTCAGTGAATAAAAGTATATAATATACAATGGAGAACTATTCAGCAGTAAAAAGGAACCACATGGCTGTGGATATAGATCAGACACAGCATAAAAACACAGACACATGTATCATGGATAAACCTCAAAAACACTAAGTGAAAGAGACCAGCCACAAGACTTCGTTTATGGATCTGGGTCTATTTATATGAAATCTCTAGAAAAGGCAAATTTACAGAGGCAGAAAGTAGATGAGGGGATATTAACTATAAATGACTTCAAAGTAACTTACTGAGGGATGGAAGTGTGGACTGTGAAGATGGTTGTCAGCTTTATACATTTTCCACTCTCATTGAATCACACTCTCACAATGGGTGGATTTTATGAGATAGCGTATACCTTGGTCAAACTGTTTAGGGGGGTTTTTAGGAGGATTTATTAGTACAAGTCCTGGGTATAAACTAGGTATTCAGTAGATGACAATTATGGTTGGTGATGGCTGTAATACCAACATCTATTGAGACTCCAGAGTCATTGACATAGAATCTTAAAACTCTTGTAGAAAACCAACCAAACCTAACAAAAGCTTAATTTTGTCTATCGTTTACTGACTTCATTCAGTGCAGGGTTATATTTTTTGTGGTTTGTTTTGGTTTTTGAGACAGTCCCACTGCATTGTCCAAGCTGCTCTTGAACTCCTGGGCTCAAGCAATCCTCTCACCTCTGCCTCCCAAGCAGCTGGGACTGCAGGTGTGCATCACCTTGCCCAGCTCAAGGTCCTATTTTTGAATTAAGAAGTCATAGCAAAGAAGGACAAACTTTTCTACATTTGTAATCTTTCCTTTTCAGGGGGAGTAAAACTTGGATTGGGAGATTTTATTTTCTACAGTGTTCTCGTTGGTAAAGCCTCAGCAACCGCCAGTGGAGACTGGAACACTACCATAGCCTGTTTTGTAGCCATATTAATTGTAAGTATACACTAATAAAAATATGTCAGGGCTCCTAATGTCAGAATTTCTAGCTTTCTATCCCTTGAAGACAATTCACTTTTAATCCCACCTGGGCCAAGAGTACCAGTCACCCCAGAAGCATTTTCAAAACACAGGTTATTGGACCTCACCTGAATAGTTCTCCACTCCGGCCACACATTAAAAAAACCTGAGAGCTTTTAAAACTGAGCTCTGCCCTGAAATATCTCATTTAGTTTGTTTTCACTGTGTTGTTTTAAAAAGCTCTCCAGGAAATTCTATGCGCTTCTGGTTAGGAATCACCACACTGAGTTCTGCATAGCTAAGTATGAAATGTGCTCTGCTGGATCTGAGGGTTAAGGGGCCAGCCAGAGCCTCTAGTCTCTGGACTAATCACCAAGGGTTTGGCTGTTCTGCATTGAATGACACAACCTGCAGTGTATGTGTTATTTTGGGCAACAGGTGCAAAGCTAGAGTCTTAAGCCAAACCACTGCTTGGGCCCAGGTTGATCTTGCTTACAGGACCACATGATAGGAACCCTGAGGCTGTCAAGACTGTGATTTAAGTAAATAGCCCGTAAAATATTTCTTATTGCTCTTTTTATTTCTTATTGTGCCATTGTTGACATATAGTATGCAAGTGAAATTAGATGAAAGTGTAGGTAAGAGCCTTTAAAGTGGTTTATTTTATGATACATTTGTGATTTATGTTATAACCAGTTAGAATTTTCATGTGTTTTATTTCTCTTTTGAGGTTAGTTTTCTGGCTTTGAATCTTTTTACGGGGATCAGGGGAGAGTGGGGATCCAACCACGGCTTTGTACGTGCTAAGCACATCCTCCACCACTGAGCTGTACCCCAGCCTTTATTGTATCTTTTAAGATGAAAATTACTTATTCTGAATAAACTGAAATGATGCCAGGCTTCCTTCATAGGCAGCAGAGTCTAAGTAACTAAGGTTAAAAATGAACCATATGGGGCTGGGGATATAGCTCAGTTGGTAGAGTACTTGCCTTGCAAGCACAAGGCCATGGGTTCAATCCCCAGCACTGCAAAAAAAAAAAAAAATGAACCATATGTTGAAGCCGCTCTGTCTATGAGACAGCAATTTTCCCCCTTGTGCTGGTTTCCATCATTAGTTGGTTCTGTGGGCATCTCTTTGTGCCCACATGGCATAAGGAATGCTTTTCACCCCTGGGATTTTAACCAGCCAAATTAAAATCACATAGGCCTGCTTAATATTTTAGGTAGAAATTTCAGTTTTTTTCAAAATAGGTTTTACTTATTTTCAGATTGTGTGTGTGTGTGTGTGTGCGCACCTGCGCGCACTGGGGATTTAACCCAGGGACATCACTGAGGTACATTCCAGCCACTTTTATTTTTTTATTTTGAGGCAGGCTCTTACTAAGTGACTTCAGGCCTCACTAAGTTGCTGAGGCTGTCCTTAAATTTACAGTCCTCCTGTCTCAGTCTCCTAAATCGCTGAGATCACAGGCATGTGCCACCTCAGATTCTATTCTTTTCCTGGAATTAGAGAGTAAAATATCAACACTGTGTGCATAGGAAACTGTACAGCAAAGGAACATGAATGTGGTTTCTTTTTAGTCCAGAAGCTACATTTTTGGTTGAGCATGCCCGAGTTCAATCCCCAGCACAGAAAGGAAGGAGGGGGGGAAGGAGGGGTATTGTTTGTTTTTTTCACAGCTCTTCTTCCAGACTTGATGAAATTTTATGCTAAAATTTAACCCCAAAGGGAAGTATTCAGTTAACCAAGACTTGTTATTGAGTTGTCATGTGTGAAAATGCCTCCACAGTCATGTGTGAGCATGTGCCTTTCCTGTCTCCTCCGCAGGGCCTGTGCCTTACATTATTACTCCTCGCCATTTTCAAGAAAGCATTGCCAGCTCTTCCCATCTCCATCACCTTTGGGCTTGTTTTCTACTTTGCCACAGATTATCTTGTGCAGCCCTTTATGGACCAATTAGCATTCCATCAATTTTATATCTAGCATATCTGCAATTAGAATCCCATGGACGTTTCTCCTTTGTGATAAAATCTGGGGAGGACAAAGGTGACTTTCCTATGTCCATAGCTAACGAAGTCAAGATTCCCAGCTGGACTTCTGCAACTTCCTTCCAAGTTTTCCTGCCCACCTGCACTATTGGACTTTGGAAGGAGGTCTACAGAAAACGGTTTTGAATTTATTTCATCGTGGTGGACTGTGTCCCTCGGTGCAAAAACTACCAAATTTGAGGGACAAGGACAAGGAAATGTGATGGGCCAAGAAGTTGCTGAGTTCCACCAGCAGTTTGATCCTTGGTCATGGGAGACTCTACCAACACTGCGAACTCTCAGGACTACCATTACCATGAGCTAAACGAAGTGGTTTCAGCCAAACAGAACTTTCATCTTAAACTACATAAATCAGCCTAATAAATCTGTATTAATTGAATTCTGAATCTTTCAGGAGGTACTGTGAAGAGAGTAGGCACCAGCCACAAAATGGAAAGGTGGAAAGGGGTTTAAGCTTTCACTTTCAGGCTCTTTTGATGCAGACTTTAATTTTTAAAAAGATGGTTTCCCTTTCAAGTCACTTCAGAGGCGTAGGTTGGTTTTGACGATTTTTGTTCTCAGGCACTGAAACTCATTACCATCTGTGGTGGCCATTTCTTCCCAAGGCCAGTCTGAACTTATGCTTTGTCCTTGAAAGTCTTAACCTCAGGTTCCAAATTTAGCAATTTCTGGAAATAATGGAACTGTTGCTCAATGATTCCCTATCATCCTTAAGTCAATTCTGGATTTTCCACCCAATTGCTAATTTTTACACACACTTGTAAGTTCATTTGCCCCAGATACTTCCTCTGTTCCTCATCTTTCCCTTCAACACCCCCAGTTCTACAGCAGTGAGGCAGCTCTGTGCTGGTAGCAGGTGATCCTGTTAATCCGGTTTACTCTTTATATGATGCAAAGAATGTTATGAATCAGTGCTATCAGCCTTGCTGTCTCAACTCTTGATAGCAAGTATGGTGTGTGCCCAAAGACAGTAGAATTAAAGAAGAGTAAAATGGCTGGTGAAGCACTTTCTGTCCTGGTTTTTCTTTTGTGACTACAAGCCACTGATTCTGACACTAGGTCAGAATTTGAATTAGGACCTGGGGATTTGGCTCAGTGGTAGAGCACTTGCCTGGCGTGCATGAGTCCCTGAGTTACATTCCTAACAGCACCAAAAAAAAAAGTCACGGAATTTGAATTAATAACTCAGTCCTCGTGGTTTATGTCTATGAACCAGTTGTAGCAATACAAATCAAGAGTTTAGAGAATGTATTATTTTGCATGATGAGCCATGGCCAAACCTGGGGTCCAAAAACCAGCTGCCAAGAGGAGAGAGAAGGGACCTCCCACAGCCAAGGGGCAGAGTGAGCTCACAGCCCAGGCAGGTGGATGTGAAGGGAGAGATCCAGGTTGTTCTTCAGGAACCTCACAATGGGTGCTTTGTGGTCTCTGCTGCATCGCCGTCATTTCGATGTGCCTTTGTGTGAACTGGGCAATGGAATTGCTGGCTGAGTCAGTGTTGTGCACGGTTCAGTCAGACAAAACACGGAAACAGAGCCAGCAGCCTGGTGGGCACATGGCACCTCTAGGTGAAGCCCTGCAGGGCCCAACCCTTATTTTCCCAGAGAAAGCCCTTAGCCTGGGCCTGGAGACCATAAGCCTCTGTGATAAGCTGTTTCCTCCTTGGCTGAAGAAGGCTGACTTTCGCGCTCTGGCCTGCTGCTTTCTCTCCCAGCCTCTTAGGTGATCCAGTTGGGGGCTCTCTCTGGAGTTCAAAATATTTGTCTTCAGTCGTGGAATAGCCCTAGTAAGGAACTAACTTCAGGGCTGGGGATGTAGCGGGTGGTAGAGCACATGCATAGTGTGTGTGAGCTCTGGGTTCAGTCCCCACACCACACAAAACACGTTAGAAGTATTGCACTAGTATTACCTCAGTATCAGTTAAAACTGGTTCACCTCAGGCAATTGAGAAGAGCAAGAAAAATAAGAGCTACACAGGGAAAGATAGAAGAGCTCTATATCCTCCCCCCCCCCCGCCCGTCCCGGTCACTTTTACCAAGGTTCTATCTTTTTCTAGGCTGGCAGTATACCTCAGTGGTAGAGCTGCCTAGCAGCAGCAGCCTAGCATGTGCAAGGCCCTGGGTTCAAATCCTAGTACAACACCAAAATAAATAAATAAATAAATTCTCTTTCTGCTCAGGCAGATAGCAGTGTGGGTATTGGCCTCTGGAAAGCACAGCTGCCACCAGCCCACCCCCACCCCACTGTGTGATTCAAGGCATTCTGGGAGCTCTAACCTAGAGTAGTTTGTGTAAGGGTCCCAAGTGTGTTGTACCTTTCATGACTGTGTGATTGCATGTGTGCGTTTCAGTCCATTCTATGTATTACGGCCCCGTGGAGAAAGGTGGCAGTAATTCTGTCTTGACTTTGAACCACACCTGGGCCCCCATAAGATAGCAGACTGAGAACCCTCTTATTTCTTTAAGTCACTGATCTAAGACACAGAACTTTTCCTTCAAACACTGTTTTCAGAAGCAGTTCAATCATTCTGAAATATCAAAGTGCTAGTCTTCCACCATGAAAAACAGAATGTCACCAGAGGAAACAGCAGCTATTTCACTAAGGATGTGCCATCACACAGGAGGGAGGTGGCTGCGGGCTGATGGCTAAAGCATACCAGCCAGTCAAACTGACAGAAGAAGACAGAAAAGCAGTCACAGTGTCTGGGTCTGGCCACCTACAGAATGCAGTGTCTACACGTAGAATGTCACTAATTGGCCAGTGGAGTGCCAGCCATATTTGGAAGACCTGTAGACTTTTGCCAGAGGAAGTGCTCACCTTCCTGTTTTTGATTTTGAGTAGTTTAGTGTGCAGTCCAGGGCTCACAGCTCTTACTCTCGATGACTAAATTTCTCAATGAGAAAAAACAAGAAGGTTTCTAAGCAACTAGGAAGAACACAGTTGTGAGAAAGCAAGTTATTAAGCTGGGGGTGTAGCTTGGTGGAGCGCTTGCCTGACATGCACAAGGCCCTGGGTTCCATCCCTGTCACCAAAAGAAAAAAAAAGTGGTTGTATTTTCTTCTTTTAGACTCTTGCAGCTGGAACCTCTTTTTTTCTGACACTTGACCGCCCTGGACCGCCCTAAAAGATAGTATTTGTCAATAACCACTTCTCCTGGTTATCATTACTGAGGGTTTTTAAAATGGATGCTGTGAAGTTGACTTAATCCAGAAACCAATCCTTTCTGTAAAGTACTTATTCACTCAATTTGCTCTTGGTAGTCTATAAAGAACAGTCTGACCTGCTGTTCTCCTCACCTCCAAGGGTATTGGGAAGGCTGAGTTTGGATAGATACTTGGAAAATGGTTTTGCCCTTGGGATGAAAACAATACCATATTACCATTGTAAGTTTGAACCCAGAAGTGATCCTTGTGATCTTCTTACTTCTTTTAAATTCAAACCATGCAAGGTGAGCACCCCCCCCCCCCACACACACACACACACAGGAGATGAAAAACACTGGCTTTGGCCCTTCAGAACCCTCAGTAAACTTGCTGGCCAGAATGTACCAGTAAGGCTATCGTTAAACTTGGGTCTCAGCATTATTTGCATGTTAGCTTCTGAACAGTCCTCTCATCCTTTGAGTTGTTTATTACAAAACACCCTGGTGCTGAAAGGAACCCCTTTTTTAAATATCAAAGCCGTTTCTCAGGGTCCTGGGAGGCAGGTTGCCTCATAGGGATGCAGGGTCCACCCTGGGCCCTGGAATATGGTGCTGGTACTCCCACTGGGTCTGAGTAGCAGGAAAGACTTCCCAGAAAGCAATTTTCCTTCCAAAATACATAATTATTGAAAGTAGGCAGCTTCAAAATCAGCTCCTAGAGTAGTGAGTACAGGATTACCTTGTTCATGGTGAGATGGGGGAGGTGGGGGGATAAGGGTTTCAGCAAGATCATTTCTTCCATGCAGTTTATTGCTTGGTTTCTGCTTCTGTGAATACTTATTTGTACATAATTCAGATACACTGTGAATTCAACTTTTTTATAAATGCCTTTCAAATTTTGGTAAGTTATTTTGATAGATGATTGCAGATTTTCCTGTATTTGTCAAATTGAGACCATGAACTCAGCTGTGCTAGTTTTCTTACTTGAAAGTATTATGATGTGTAACTGCAGACTGTTTAGCTCTCAAGACACAGTTTAGAAACAGAAGTGTATTATTTCTATCCACTCCTAATAAAGTGGGAAGGGTTATAGCATGCCACACCTCTGAATGGTATAACGTTAAATCTGTTAATAACAACTAAGTCAACTCTCCATATCATTGGACTATGCAGCTGTGGATTCAACCAATTTAGGATTAAAAATGTTTGGAAAAAATAGCTTCTGTGTTGAACATGTAAAGAACTTTTTTCTCATTATTTCCTAAACAATAGAATACAACTATTTAAATGCCATCTAAATGGTATTATAAGCAATCTAGAGACGATTTAAAGTATGTAAGAGATGTGCATAGGTTATATGCAAATGCAATCCCATTTTATTGCATTTGTGGATTTTGGTATGCAGGGCCCTGTACTAGTCCCCCAGGGATACCAAGAAATGAACCTTCTTAATGCTTAGTTTCTGAAAATTGTTTTCTCTAGAAATTTTCACATTAAATAAAAAAACAAATTATAAACATAGAAGACATGTATGTGGCAGTACAATGCAGATTCATGTGCTGGAGGATTATCTTTAGAAATTACTGTGGCTGATGGTATAGGGCAGAGGTAGAGTAAGGTGATGAGTTTGATCCCCAGCACTAAAAAAAGAAGGGAAAAGGAGAAGAGAAAAAAATCATTATCTTAATGGGAAAAACCAAAATTATTGACATCTCCATCCCCAACTTCACAAAATCTTTTGTTCAAAAAAGGATG
>JAJEJO010002384.1:253946-285269 GCA_020662805.1 Glaucomys volans | reverse complement strand
GACCACAGGGTTGCAGGGATTCTTATATCAAAAATCACATCAATCGTAAGTGTCTGTTGAAATGATTCAAAATTACAGACATCATGAAATCATCAGCAGAGGGGAGTGGGTCAAAATGACCTTTACCTAGGTACAAACTAAAGAATGGTTGCTAACATTCACACTATCATTATTGATATCACTGTTCACGTGGTGCATTGTTTTAGGAGAAATAAGAATCACATAAGAATCGTCATTTTGTATTGCTAAACACATCATGCTAAGTAACTAATGATGGGTACAGAGGCGGGGTGTCCTCATGGGAGAAGCTAAGCAACTGTTGATGGGTACAGAGGCGGTGCGTTCCCATGGGAGAAGCTCATTTCCTACCTAACATGGAGTCTCAGAGCAAGATGGAGTCTGTTTAGTCATTTCCCATATAGCCTGGCCTGTAATATTTCCATGGAGCCAAATCTATCACCCCATCACACACACATGGATGCATCTGAGGAGGCAAAGGAAGACAAATTTTAAAGGTAAAATGAAAAGGGCTACATTAGTTGTTTTAAACAATTATCCGTGGCCACAGGATCAATAGCAAGGTTGGCATCAGTCCAAAGTTGGATAGGCAGTTGCTGGTGCCGATCCTTTTTCTAAGTGTAAGAGTAGGCTTTATTCAATTGTGCATAGAAATAGAACTCCCGCAGGGTGAGGGGACCTGACAGGTTGTCCTGGAGGAAAATTATTTTTTTGTCAGGTTGCAGTGGCCTTGGTACAAGGCTGTGGTCCTGGCAGAGCCTCTGTGGTCGTTCTTGTTACCAGGTGTCTATACATGAGATCCCCTCCCTCACCACCTCCCAGCTGTCTTTGTTGATTCATTTTGTTGGAGTTTGACACAAGTGACTCCATTTTTATTCTGACAATTATCATAAATCCAAGGTCAAATTCTCATGCAGAAGAGGAAAGGATAGTGTACCCCCTGCAGGGTAAACTCATAGCATACCTCAAGGTGAACCTGCAGGTGAAGTTCTCAGGTAGCAAACTAAACTCAGAGATGTACAATGATCATTTAAAAGTGGAAACGTCACTTGGAGCTGGACAAATAGATTCATACTGCATTGAAATGTCTGTGTATGTGTGTGCATGTGCACAAGTGTGCATGCTGGGGATTGAGCCATGCTGAGCCACACTCTACCACGAGCTACACCCCCACCGCGCACCTGAATATCAGTGCCCCCATACAGTGGCTGTCACAATGATGGACATATAGTGGTCTCTCAAATCCCTGAGAAGGAAACTCAAGGAGATTTTTGGAACTTTAAACTGCACCTAGCTTTTCAAAGATTTCATTCTCCATGAAACTCCAACCTACCAGGTTATAATTGTTTTTTTCTGCTTACTTATCAGAGCTGTCTATATTTGTCGTAAAATAGCATCGACCTTCACTGCTTAGGAAGATGACAGGGTTAGCTTCTGTGGGCTGGACAGAAGAGAATGTGTGACATCTTCAGAATTGCTGAAGTGTCATTGCTTCTGTGCCTCCCTCTGTCTTAGTGGACATCTATCTGCTGGGGAAACCTTGCTCTGGCATCTCCTGACCCATAACCGTCCCCCACGTGGAGAACTCCAGCTGGAGGAAACTGACATCCCCAGGTGCAGGGCTTGTTCTGTCTTGGGACCCTGCACAGGCCCAGCAGTCTGAGGATCCAGGGAGGGGCATCTGCCTTCACTTGTTCTTGTACATCTGCTCCGGGGCAGGGCTGGGAGAGTTGTACCAGTACCTCACATTTTGCAAGTGTGGCTCCTCTGGTTCTCAGGTGACTTCCATGGGCTTCCAGAAGTCAACTCCATGAATAACTGTTAAGGGCCTTCTCCCTTTGTCAGAAGCTAAGAGTGAAGCCAGCTGCCCTGGGTTAATGTGCTACTGAGGGCACTTTGCACTGGCCATGTGGGACACTGCCCTTCAAGCCAGGGTATCCCTTTTTGTCAGATGGGCCCATCCATGGTGATGGCCCCAGAGCTACATGCTCTGGAGGACAGGAATGTGAGTCCTCTCCCTGTCTCCATGTGACAGGTCATCCTTTGGGGGACTGCTTCCTAACTAGCAAGGATTAGAATACTCCCTTCCCCCCTTGTAGTATAGATAAGTTCGTAGACATAAGAGATTATACAACTTTTGTCATTAAAGGTATATATGTTGGATTCAGCAAAATGTTCCAATTTTTTTTTTTTTTTTTTTTTTTTGTGGTGCTGGGGGTTGAACCCACGGCCTTGTGCTTTCGAGGCAAGCACTCTACCAACTGAGCTATATCCCCAGCCCTTTTTTTTTTTTTCTTCTGGTGCTGGGAATTGAACCCAGGGCCTTGTGCTTGCAAGGCAAGCACTCTACCAACTGAGCTACATCCCCAGCTCCTCAAATTTTTGATAATTGTTATATGAATTGATTTTTTTTATCTTCCTTTTCTCTCTCTCTCCGTCCCCTCCCTCTCTGACTCTCTGTCTCCCTCCCCTCCCCCTCTCTCCCTCCCCCCAGTTCTGGGGCTTGAACCCAGGGCCTTGCACATGCTAGGCAATGGCTCTACCAGTGAGCTATATCCCCAGCCCACATGAATTGATTTTTGTTTTTAAATAAAAATACACTTTTGGTCAACATTCTGTGAGGGGAGAATCTTGATCAGAGAGGCCCTTTCCAAGTCCTGGTTGCAGGAGCCCCCAAGTCCTTCCTTCTAAGACTGGCCTGGGGGCTTCACCGCTGACAGAGCCATGAGAAGTGGGGGCTCCTCTGCCTTGTCTCCCGGCTTCCTGGCATCCCTCCCACTTGCTGGTGGTTGGGAGGAGGGCGAGGCCTCACCACCCCCTCAGAGGGGCCCCTGCTCCTGGAACTGGAGACAAGTCTGGCCCCATCTTCTCACTGGGAACACCGCCAACCCAGACGTTTCCCCAGCCTCTCCCGACTCGCCCTCCCTCTTGGGCCCACCCCAGCACATTTTGCTCACCTTCCAGACCCCCTCCTGGCCAGATGCCTTGCCCCAGAGTTCTGCCTCCAGCTGGAGAGGGGCCAAGGACCTGACTCTTGCCTCCATTTCCCTGAGGTTTGACATTCCTGAGTCTTCGCCACCCACCTTTGGTATTCTCTTTGTCTGCAGGTTGCTCTCGGGACAGGGAAGCTGGGCAGAAGAAACGCCTCCTTTGCTCTGATACCCCTGAGCCAGAGAGGGGCCCTATTGAGGACAAATAGACACAGATCATGGGGTGTGCCTGTGTGGGCCCCCCAGCTGCCAGACCCTCCAGTGGGTCCTGCTCCTGAGGTGTGGCCCATCCCGTCCCCAGGCTCCTGGGAGTTGTTTGATAATTGTTTGAATCAATGAAGTAGTGGGGGGAGGGGTCTGCAGGAGGGGATTTCCAAGTGGAATGATGTCCGCAGGGCATGAGCCTGGGAATGTTTTGAGTAGGAACAACCACTGACCAGCTCGCCCCTGTTTACAAGCCCTTCTTCCCCGAGGAGACCCCATGTTTATAAACAGGTGGTCAAGACAACCCAAACAAGGTTCCTCCTCCAGAGCGCACTTAGGACATCTTGAGAAATGCGTGGGTTTGTCTTGGGTCAATGGAAGAGCACGTCATGATGTGGTTCTTATTTTTTCCCCCATATAATCTATTGGTGCATTATAGCTGTACATAATGGTAGAACTCATTATTACATATTTGTGCATGCATATGATAGATAAAACAGTATAATTTGGCCAGTATCGTTCTGCAGTAGATTATGTGGGTTTCTGGTGGATTTTTTTTTTTTTTTTTGGTACCAGGGATTGAACCCAGGGGCACTCAACCACTCAGCCACATTCCAGCCTCCTTTTGTATTTTATGTTATTTAGAGACAGGGTCTCACTGAGTTGCTGAGGACCTTGCTAAGTTGCTGAGGCTGGCTTTGAACTCGAGAACCTCCTGCCTCAGCCTCCAGAGCTGCTGGGATTACAGGTATGTGCCATGGTGCCTGGCTGATAATGTGATACTTAATACTTAACCTTCATTGAATCAAGAAAAATCCTAGAGGAATGTCCTTACTCCATAAGGCCGGTGTTCATTGAGCATCTACTATTAATGTGTCCCAGACACTGTGCTAAGCCCATCACAAGCACCATCTTGGGTCAACCTCACCCACCTGTAAGTGGTGCTGGTTATCCCTGTTTTACAGATGAGAAAAATAAGGAGATGAGTAACATTCCCGGAATTGTACTCACCAAATAAGGGGGAGAGGCATCCTGCCCAAGGTGGTCTGACCCCAGGGCCCCAGGGAGAGGCACTGGGTCATGTGCCTGGGTGGCTCCAGTGTTCTCCTTGGTAAAATGAGCAGCCCGATGTCTATCAGCTCTCTCATGGAAAACACACCTCCAACCACAGAGGGAGGTGAGACCCTAGGACACAGTCCAAAGGGGCTGCCTCAGCCAGAAATCTCTCTGGAGCTCAATATTTTTAAAATTTGATTTCATAATAAATATTTTTGTGGTTGCTTTATTTGGTGAAATGCCATACCATATAAAATTTACCATCTTAACCATTTTGAAGTGTTCAATTCAGAGACATTAAAAACATGCATATTGCCAGGCACAGAAGTGCCTAAATAAATAAAATATAAATAAAAAATAAAAAGGGCTGGGGATGGGACTCAGTGGTTAAAGGCCCCTGGGTTCAATTCCTGGGACAAAACAAACAAACAAATAAACAAACAAACAAACAAATAAAAGCACATTCACATTGTGCCGCCATCACCACCCTCCACCTCCAGGACCTCTTCCTAGGCCCAAACAGAAACTGACACCATTAAACACTAGATCCCATTTTCCCTTCTCCCAGACCCTGGCAACCCCGATCTGCTGTTTCTATGGAGCTGACTGCTCTAGGAACCTGGTAGGAGTGGAATTCTCTCTGTTCTTCAAGGATGCTAAATCCTATCTGTCCCTTTGTGATTGGCTTGTTTCACTCAGCACAATGTCCTCCAGGTTCATTTGTATTGCATATTTAATATAGAAATAACCATGAGCCATCACCAAAACTACTTACCACTCCCAGTCTTAAAGCTGATGTTCCCAGGAGCTGCGTCTTTGTTCAAGGTCTCTGTATCCCCAAGGTCATGTACCCCAGTATGGGAAGCACTGCCCAGCCAAGGCTCAGCTCCAGCTCTGGGAGGTGTGCCTTCATGGCCGTAGGCTGACGTTCAGGGTCTGCACCTCACAGAGGCCTGCATGGAGGGTCTTTGTGGGCCAGGGCACACACCACTCCTGGGACACCGCTGCCTCCATCTTTCTGTCACCCAGCCTTTGCTGTCTCAGCCATGGATTGCCAGGAATTTTCAATTCTGTTTATTTTTATTGATGTTAATCTATTGTCATCTTCTTTTAAAGCTGAGGAAAACCACCATGCAGGAAGGTTAGCTTGCCCAAGATGTCACAGCCAGGAACTGGTGGCCCACCCTGCAACCAGGGCAGGCTGTGCACCCTCATGCTGGGTACAAGGAGACACCAACAGTGATGGGATTTCAGCCTTAGAAGTTTGCTCCTCAGAATCCCGGTCCCTTTGTGGTTGCATCATATTTTGTACAGGTTTAGAGTCTCTTATTTGCAATTATGAAATTCAGAGTGTTCTGAAAACTGAAAGGTTTGTCTTAAGCTTGTCAGATCTGACCTGATCCATTGTAGGCCACTGAGGGTCTTGATTGCCCCCCATAGGTGAATATTTATGTTTTGCTGCAGAGTCAGGAATGTGCGCGTTGCTCTGTTTGTTTTGATTAAAGAGGGCTTCCAACCCTGCTGGGATATTATATCATATGCAGTTTAGTAACTTCCGACATCTGACAAACTCTCAATCCTGAAAAACATTTGACCCAAGTGTGTTTGATGAGAAACTGAGACCTAGATCCAGTAATCCCCCTTATTTGAGGGTGAGATGTTTCGAGACCCCCAGTGGTTTCCTGAAATCACCCACTATGCCAAACCCCTGTATATTCTTTTTCCTATTCATAAATTTAGTTTACAAATTAGGCATAGAAAGAGATTAACAATGACAATAAAAGAGAAAAATTTGACAGAGTAATACAAGTTAAATTTTAAACAAATGAACTGTTTATTTCTAGAATTTTCCATTTAATAATGCCAGATTTTCAAACCACAGATGACAACTGTTACCTGAAACTGTGGAAAGGGAAACTGAGGATGAGAGGGACTGCCATATATATAACAGGAAAGTAGTAGAAATGAAGAGCTTAGACCTAGTTTTCTGTCTCTATCTTTAGTAGCATTGTGCTTAAATAGGAGTTCCATCTGGGCACAGTGGCACGTTCTTGTAATCCCAGCAACCTAGGAGGCTGAGAAAAGAGGATCACAAGTTGGAGGCCAGCCTTGGCTACTTGGTGAGACCCTCTTCTCAAAATAAAAAATAAAAAGAACTGAGCACGTAGCTCAGCAGTAAAGTGCCTCTGGGGTCAATCCCCAGTACCAACAAATAGACAGAGAGATAAATAGATAGATAGATGAAGATAGATAAGGAGTTCCTTGGCTGGGGATGTAGTTCAGTGGTAGAGCACAGGCCTAGCTTGCGAGAGACCCCAGGTGCAATCCCCAGAACAGCAAAACAAATAAATAAACTAAAATAGGAGTCCAGGATGACAGGTCTCAACATTACTGAAGTTAGAGAAGCATCCCCCAAATGGCAAGCTGTTTTCCTCACTGAAATCAGCTTGTGGGGCCTGATTGAGGGCTGTGAGGACCCAGGGCATGAGCTTCTGGGTTATGTGCCAGACCTTGACCTAAGACTCAGGTGACCTGTAGGTAGGTGTCTGGGCTCAGGGCCATCCAAACACTGAGGCTGAAGCCTGGGAGAGGATGGGAAGCTCCCTCTGGCTGGTGTGGAGACTGAGACCAGCAGGAAGAGACCCCAAGGCCTTGACTTATGGTATTTGAAACTATGAATCCGGAACCCCTCTCCCTGGTGACTCCAGGAATTGCAGCAACAGAGCAGGGACACGGAGCCTGGAGCCTCAGCAAGAGACTCTGGACCTCTTGGGGCACCGAGACCACACCACAGACACCCACCCTAAGCTGTGAGGCCCAGAGACACCCTCTGGGCCTGTTCCCTGTGGGCTGGCTCCACAATCCAGTGCACACTGGCCCTGTGGGGCCTGGACCCTGAGCCCCCCTCTCCCTCAGGAAATGAGGCAGGTTCTTCCCAACAGCTCCCTCGATGTCTGGAGAAGTTCAGGTAATCAGCTTCTCCTAAGGAATTGCAGCCCTGACCCTCAGAGACAGAACAGTTGGGAGGAGGGTCTCTTGGGAGGCCGTCAGGATGGGCATCAGGAAAGCCGTTCCTTGTTCTCCGTCCTGCTGACCTCCAGCCCCATCCCCAGAGCAGGGTCCTGCCTCCACTGCTTCCCCATGAGCCTCCCCCTCCTCCTGATGTCCCTTCCTGGGATCTGAACTGAGGAGGGGCAGAGGGGGTAGGCACATACTAGGCCCAAGATCACTGAGGGAACATCCCAGGAATTCCTGTTCTTTCTCTCTGGATGACCCTCTTGTCTGTAGGAAGAGAAGTCCCAGCTTCAAGGGTGAAACCCTCTCCAAGGCCAGGTGATTAATTTTTTTTTTTTTTTTGAACCAGGGATTGAACTCAGGGGCACTCTGCCACTGAGCCACATCCCCAGTCCTATTTTGTATTTTATTTAGAGACAGGGTCTCACTGAGTTGCTTAGGGCCTCGCTAAGTTGCTGAGGCTGGCTTTGAACTCGAGATCCTCCTGACTCAGCCTCCCAAGTTGCTTGGATTACAGGTGTGCTCCACCACGCCCGGCCCAGGTGATTAATTTTATAAGGGGCACCTGTCAGACACTCTGAGCACGGGACTGTCACTCCAGTGCGCTTGGCTGGTGTTTCCAAGCGCTGACTGGGATGCGGCAACAGGAAGGAGGAAGGAAACAGTGTTGGGTGGGGGCAGAGCCGTCCCTCGGGTTTTAATACTCTCCTTCCCCAATTTTTGAGTGACTGCACTAAAGATGCTGCTCAATTTTTGATGGGATTATAAGAAAACCATCCTATATTTAAAAAGTTGTGGGAAATGCACTTAATACCCAGACCTGCCAGACACAGCTTAGCCGGGCAGTGCACTGCAGAGTCCCTTGTTCCCTGTGGTGATCAAACGGCTGGTGGGGTGCCTCAGCTCACTGCTGCCAGGCATGGGCGGGCGGGTGGGGGTGGGGTGGGGGTGGGGAGGAATCACAGAGTCACTAGCCAGGGAAAAGATCCAAATTTAAAATTCAAAGTTCCTTTTTTACAGACTGTGTATTACTTTTACATTTTACGTCCACCAGCTCTAAGTCAAACCATGGTAAATTAGGACTGTTATGGTCTGGGTCAGGAATGTCCCCCCAAGTCCCATGTTTTGAAGCTTAGTCCCCAGTGCAGCAATGTCCAGAGGTGGAGCTTTCCAGGAAGTGAGGGTTCGGAGCTCACAGTGGAGCCACCCATTTGATGGATGAATAGTTTGAATGGACTACGGAGAGGTGGTGGGACTGCAGGCAGCGGGGTGCGGCTGGAGGAAGCAGGTCCCTGGGCATTGAGTTCTCTGCCTGGCTCCTCTCTGTCTCTCTGCTTCCTGGCTGCCCTGAGCTGACAGCTTTCCTCTGCTCCACCCTCCCTCACCTTGATCCCAAAACAATGGCGTCAGCTGACCACGGATTGAGAGGCCTCTGAAACCGTGAGTCCAAATCAATCTTTCCTCCTTTAAGTTGTTCATGGCAGGTGTTTTGATCACATCAATGTCCACCTATCATAGGGACCATCTGTATTAAGGGAAACCAATAGATTTAAGTTTAATAATAGGACTATTTGAATATTCAGATTTTAAGATTGGTTGTAGTCTGAATGAACACACAGCCCTAGAGTGCAACCCCTTAGTAAAGTGTGAACTCACCAAGGAAGGGGTGAACTGGTATTTGGAGTGAGGCTCTGGTGGGGCATTGACACCGGGGAACCTGATTGATCCTACCCAGCAGTGTTGGCTGTTGAACATTTACCACAGCCGCTTGGGACTGCCTCCAGCTTCTGGAACAGTCTAGGCACTTCGATATTCAGGGAATAAACACATGTGTGAACAACTACCACCACAAAAAGAAGGAAGCAGAGAAGTTTAGGTCAAGAGTTCAACAGAAATCATGTGCTGGGGGCTGCAGGGACACGGTAGATGTTCCTTTTCTAGGGGTAGCTGGCATACCAAGTTCACATCTGGGGAAGCTGCCAACTCTCGTGCCTCAGAGCCTGGCAGAATGGGTGCAGGTATGCTTTGTGGGGTTTGAGTCAACAGGACTGTTCAAGGTGTTTTCTTGGGGTGACCTTGGTCAGCACTGCCTGAAAGTGATGGTGGAATAGCCCAGCATCCAGCAGGCTGGTTCCTAACCAGAACCATTTCTGGGCACAATCTACAACATTCACAGGGGTTCCAGCCCATTTCCATGCCTGACCCACCAGCCTCCGAGTCAATTCTGTGAGCTCCCAATGTCTTTCCTCTAAGCAACTTTTCTATTGAAGTTGACCAGGTCCTTTTCTGTGGTTTGCAATTGAGAATGCTGTGAATCAGTCCAGGTCCTTGGAGAAGTAGATGCCAGAATGGGATTAGGTGTGCAAGAGAGCGGTAGCAGGAAAGGCCCATGAAGATAAACATGGAGGGAGCCATGTGGGAGCCTTGGGAATGTGGAAGACAGCCAGGCACCAGCTGGAGGTGCCAATCAACTGGGTTTCCCACAGCACTCTCCACAGTGAAAACTTTAGGACCACTGCAAACCTCTAGCACAGGGTATAACAAGGGAAAAGAAATTTCTGCCCTTGCAAAGTTCCCAGTTAAAGGGAGAAAAGAGACCAGTATAACTGTGCAGGGCAACCCTGGCACAGGGGAGCAGAGAGGCGTGAATGGGGAAGGCTTCCTGCTGGAGGTGAGTGCTCGAGCATCTCCCAGTCTTTCCTTGAGCCTTCCATCCCAACCCAACCACACAGAGATCTGGCCACTTATTTCTTAGCTTTGTCCCTAGCTATGCAATCTACAGAAATGACCAAGATGTGGAGAATTAGGGGGTGCAAGGGGAAGAAGGAATTAGCATGTATTCAGTCCCCAGTGGGAGCATGCCATCTCTGTGGGGGCTCATGTGAACAGGTTGTGACTTAAAGAAGTGACATGACTTGCCCAAGTTCACACACAGTGAGAAGCAAAGCTGGTGTCCAACCCAGGTCTGTCCGTCTCCCTGGACTGTGCTCCTGCTGCTGCCCCAGGCTACCCTGATCCCCAAATGGAAGGGGGTGTCTTGTGCTGCCACTGAGTGGCATGGAGCCAGTACAGAGGGGGATTTACAATCAGAAGGAAGGCTTCACACTTTTTCCTGAAACCTTTCTGAAACTACCACGTTTCTGTGCACTGATTATTTGTTGGGCACGGTGCTCCCATGTCTCCCTGGGGTGGGCGGAGGAGTTCTTGCCTAAGCCTGTGATTGGAACGGCGGATGTCGGCAGTCCTGCCTCCCCAACCTCAGGGGCCTCTAGGCAGCTGGGGTGAGGAGTAAGAAGTCGCAGGTCTGGGTGTCTGAGAGGAAGGGATCTGAGGAAAATCAGAAGATGGTCAGGAGGGTGGACTCCTGGGGCCTCAGCTGCCCCACCCTGCAGTGGGAGAAGCATTTTCCTCCCACTTAACAGGGAACTTTGACCAAGCTCGGAAAGGTCCCAGCTGGTGGGGCCGGTGAGTGGGACTTTTAGAATGGAAGAAACTGTTTTCCTCTTCTGGAGAGGCTCTGATAATTCCACTCTGCTTTCTCTGCCAAGCTTTATCTTTGCCCAAGAATTCACACAACTCCCCAGGGGCCCCTGAGCCACAGCTGCTGCAGCCCCTCCTCTCTACATTGATAGGTAAGCAAGGGCCTGAGGTTTGTTTTAACAAGCATCCTGTCCCAGAGTCAGCGTGGGCTCAAGCAATGGAGCCCAGATCTGAAGAGGGCTGAGCTCCCCCATGGGTGACTTTTCTCTGCTCACTTGAGGCCAGGGAGAAGTGACAGCCAGAGCCAGCAAGGGGCCAAAGGCAGAAGAGGACGGGGGAAGGGAACCAGTCTTTGTGACCTTCCCGCCTCCCACAGGCTCAGGGCCACTACCATTTTCCTAGAGAGGAGTGAATTCCAGTTTTAGAAAAGGAATGACAGGCAAGGGGTGGCTAGGTTTAGAAAAAGGACCCTTCGAAAAGGAAATTAAATTTACCACTTTTACTCAGCCCCTGTCTTGAAGTCAACCAGTGAGTGCCCTGGGCACAGGAGATGGGGATGCAGACCTTACCCTCCCGGAACTCAGCTCACTCAGGAGACTGAGCACTACTGTGCCACGCACCCACCGCACAACTACAGCAGAAGGGACAAAAACGGAGGGAGCAGCGACGCAACAACTCTGCCCAGAGGGTCTGCGGCAGTCTTCAAATCGGGCAATTTGACCAGGGTTTTGAGAGATGAGTAGGAGTTAGAGGGTCTGGGGATAGTTCATTCTAGACAGTGAGTAAAGCTGGCTGGGTTGTGGGGATAAGCAGCACGCGTGGAGAAATTCGGTTGCATGAATTCAAGGGTGGAAGACAAGAAGGTGGCTGGGCGCAAGGTGCGTGGGTGTGGTGGCAGAGCTGCAGTTAAGGAACTGCAGGGCACCAGCGAGTGGGATCCAAGAGGCGACTGGCCCAGACCAAGGCAGCAATGACCCGGAGCCCACGGAGGGGAGGATAAGCCAAGCCTTGGCAAGGACCCAAGCGGGCGGCGGCCGGGGCCTCTTCGGGCCACAAAGAAGCCTCTCCAACGGGCCTTCACTGGCCGCCCACCGAGATTGGCGACGGTGTCGGCAGGGCTGGGTGGGGGGAGAGGGGCGGGGAGGAAGCCAGCCAGCGGCGGGGAGAGAAAGCCCAACCTCCACGGGCGTTCCGCGCGGCGGGGCAGACCCGGGCTAGGGCTGGGCGGGCACCGACGGAGCGGCCCTGGCAGCGCTGCGCGGCGCTCCCGGAGACAGGTAGGAAGGCGGAGGGGCCGGCGGCGGCGGCGGGGGCGACGTACCCCCGGCTTCTGCAAGAATTTGCCCCGCTTGACTCGCAGCGATTGCGGTGTCGGAGAAAGTGGGGGCGTGGGGACCGCACCTCCGGCTCCCTCCACCGAGGTGGGCGCAGGGCGGGTAGCCGTTCCGCACCGTGCGCCGTCGGGCCAGGGCCCCGCGGACCCACGCAACTCCGCAGTCCCAGCGCCCAGGCTTCCCGCCACCTTCCCTAGGAGGGACGCGATTCCCCGCGCGTCGCGGAGGCGAGGGCTGGGGAGCCGAGCGCGTCCCCTCCGGCCTGATGCTGGGAATCTGGGCCTGAGGGGCTGAAGCCCGGCAGCCCGGCTGGCTGCTGCCACACGTGCCCGGCCGCCGGCGGCCTCATTTGTGAACCGCACCGCGGGGCCTTTGGGGACGCACAGGCGCAGTCCCGAGTGGGGCCGCGGGGCGCCCCTTCAAGGTGAGGCAGAAAAGGGGGACAGCGTCACCCGGCCCCTGCAGAACCCACGTCAGTTGGGGGCAGTGCAGGGGTGCGGTGCCCAGCGACACCCAGGCGCCAGCTCTAGGTCTGCCCTGCGGGAAGTCGCTGCCCGGGTCCCGCCCGCCGCCTTTGGGTCTGGTTAAGCACCAGCGCGTTTGGAGAGCCCGTCCTGCGATCCGGGGCGCTCGGTCCTGCCCCGGCCCAACCCCGGGAGTAGCCTGGAGGCCAGACCCAGCAGGGTTGGCCGTGGAGCCTGACAGGTTGTTTGCCACCACTAGTTGAAAAAAAAATTTTTTTTTTATAGGCTTCCAGGACTTTGGAATTGCAAATATGGGATTGTAGTCGGTGCATTTGTAGAGGCTGGGGTAGCGCTGGTAGCAATTATAAGTTTTAAAAAAAATGTATCTTTTGTTTCCTCTCCTTTCTTCAGTCTGTCCCATAGCTAAGCTCCCCCGCCCCTAAAGGTTTGTCTCCTGTAGAGAAGCATCTTGCATAGCTCATCTTCGTCGTCAGCCTTAGAACCGGGCTCCAACAGCGGCGCCTCCGCCTCTCCAGCAACGATGCTGTCCCAGGCGCAGCCTCCAGCGAGGCCCAGGCCCAGCGCTGCCAGGGAGGGGAGGGCGCAAACCTCCCTCACGCCAACCCCAGGAATTTCAGATTTGACAATGAAAATAATTACTAGGCGAATCATTGTTTTTACCAAATTACTGAGTACCTGTACGTGTGCCAAGGAAATTTTTGCCAAACTTGGCTTACGTATGCTGTTTTATCCTTGTAACCCGAAATCATTTTATATTTAAAAAAAAGACATTGGTAGAATTACAGATTTTAAAATTCAAACATGCAAGTCAGTACTTGTTTAATGTTTTGTACTGAACAGCACACATTGCTTATGTCATTCTTTGATACAGTAACTAGTACATACAAGTGCACAGACTAACACACAGATATCACACTGCATGTGCACACGGCACACACCAAACCACACAGCCTTTGGACTGCACTGCACTCTCTGAGTGTTTAATCCTGCACAGCACCCTGAGCATCTGCCTGAATGCACACTAGTTATGGAGCCTGTCGATGGAGATTCCGCAAAGAGAAAAGCTGACCTGGGTAGAGCAGTGGTGCAGGCCTGAAATTCCCGCCAATGAGATAGGAGGATTGCAACCTGGAGGCCAGCCTGGGCAATTTAGTGAGATTCTGTTTCAAAATAAAAGTAAAAGGATTGGGGATGTAGCTTGGTGGTAAAGTGACCTTGGGCTCAATCCCCATTATATGTGTGCAAATGTATATATGATGCTATACTTATTTTTTTAAATTTTTTAAATTTAATTTTGATTCATTGAACACAGATGGAGTACAGCTATTGTTTCTCTACAAAAAAGTAGTCACACCATCTGTGCATTCATACATGTACACAGGGCAATGATGCTATACTTATAATACCACATAAATGATACAATTGTGCCGTGGGTGTGGGTGTATGTGGGTGTGTATTGAACCAAGGACCTTGCATATGCTAAACACCCTCTCCACCACTGAACTACATTCCCAGCCCCAATTAACATTTTTTAAAAGCAGTTGAATTTTAAAATTATCTTAAAAGACTTTAAAAATATTTTTAATTTTTGTTGTTGGACCTTTTATTAGTATGTGGTGCTGAGAATCGAACTCAGTGCATCACACATGCTAGGCAAGCTCTCTACCACTGAGCTACAACTCCAGCCCTAAATTTTTTTTCTTTTCTTTTTTTTAGTGATAAAAACTGATATACACTGTTGGGCGCGGTGGTGCACACCTGTAATCCCAGCAGCTCGGGAGGCTGTGGCAGGAAGATCGTGAGTTCAAAGCCAGCCTCAGCAAAAGCAAGGCGCTAAGCAACTCAGTGAGACCCTGTCTCTAAATAAATACAAAATAGGGCTGGGGGTGTGGCTCAGTGGTCGTGTGCCCCTGAGTTCAATCCCCCAAACCCCCAAACTGATACACCAACCTATTTTTATCTTTTTTATTTTTTCTTTTTGGACCAGGGATTGAACCAAGGGACGCTTAACCACTGAGCCACATCCCTAGCCCGCTTTACTTTTTTATTTTGAGGGCCTCGCTAAGTTGCAGGGGCTGGCTTTGATCTCGAGATCCTCCTGCCTCAGCCTCCCGAGCCGCTGGGATTACAGGGGTGCGCCACCGCGCCCTGCGTTTATCAGTTGTTTTTAAACAACTGGCATAATGGCTTTTTCAAAAAGAATCTCTTGATGAATTTAAAGCAGTGCCTCTGGTTGCTTTTAGTAGGAATTCCCTGTCTTCCACAGCACAGTGCTTTAATTGCTGGTTTCTCTCTGCTTCCCTGAAACAAGCTGTTCCTGGAGGTCTGTGGGTTGCGGGCTCTTGCTTTCCCACGTGCGTGAGTGGCACCGCCAGTGAGTGCGCGTTACCTTCTCTGTTTTGCACCTCGGCGCTCCCGGCGCGGGGAGCCAGGGGACCCCACACCCAGGGCTGCAACGGCGGGGGCGGTGCCCTGCTCCTGCCCCTCCAGCTCTAACCCGCGACCTCTCTCGCAGGCGGAAATGCGACTGCTCCTGCTCGTGCCCCTGCTACTGGCTCCAGCGCCTGGGTCCTCGGTGAGTGCAGCCCGCTCGCCCTCGGTAGGACCCTGCGGAAGAGGCGGGGCGAGGATGCCCGGAAAGCGGGCTGAGCCCACCGGTGGCAGCAGTTTACCCAGGAGATGGACAGTTTTGGATAAGATGGGATAAGAGGAGGCAACCCACCTCTCTGCTCTCCAGCTCCTGCAGGAGTGCCCGCAACTGCCCGGGGCGGGGGGGCAGGGCACAATCCGCGGGGATGGCCCAGGGATGGCAACTTGCCACCTACCTGTCCCTTCAGAAGGTGGTGGGTGCACTCCATTGGGCCCTGGCTAATGCTGGAGAACCCCATCCCTTGGTGGTGCTCCAAGGAGGAACCTCAGGTGGGGATGATGCCGCAACCAGTCCAGGTGTAGGGCAAGGTGGCCCATCCCACCAGACGCCTGCAGTCCACCTGGAACCAAACACTGCTGTCCCTCAGCTGGGCTGTTTGAGTCCAGAGGTTTGTGGTGCCTGTCACTTGCTCTGCCTTTGGGGTTTGCACCTAAGCAGAGCTGTCCAGTACAACCTTTGGGAGAAGGTCTGCATCTGAGAGATGTTCCCTCGAAGGCCACCAAACGGGGCTGTTGCAACTGAGGAACTTATGACTTAATTTTTATTTAAGTAGTCATGTAATGGCTAGTGGCTACAGTATTAGAGTAAAACTTAGTGGATTCAGGAGGCTAAGTGGCCATCAGAGTAGTTATTTCATTAAAAGGGGCCCAAAGGATGGGGTTCCTTGGAGATGGGGCCTAAGGATATGCAGGGAATGTTCTAGACTGCAGGACCCACTTTGGGGAGGACGGAGTCTGCAGATCTGGGTGCTGCCCTGGCTTGCTGGACAGAAGAGAGAGCGGAGAGGCAGCCGGGCCCCATTCTGCTCCTGAGGAGCTCTCACTGGGGGGACCACAGCCTTGCCTATCCTCTGTGAGGCAGGCACAGATGAGAGAGGAAGGACTCCCAAGAAAGGACCAAACCTGTGTGCTGCTCTAGGGAGGGCAGGGCGATGCTGCCTCTGTAGAAATGCAGGTGGCAGGCAGGGATGGAGGTCACCGCACAGTCTTCTAAGTGCCCAAGGATCCAATGCTGGTCACAGAGCTGTGTGTGGCCTACAGCCATCTTTCTCCACTACCTGCCAGCTTCCCATGTCATCTCTGCTACCCTGTGACCTTTGCTTCCTAAATGCCACACTCAGATCCTTCTGGGTGTACTGTAATGTCCCAGCTGCATGCAGGCCAAAGCCCAGGTGGAGGGGTCATCATGACCCCAGGACAAAATCCCAAAGCTACCCCATAACAGTACATGACCCTGGCCAAATCACCAAGCCTAAAATTCCTCTAATTTGGGAGTTATAATGCCCACCCCACAGGCTGTCCACTCAGATGAAACCAATCAGAGCACCCCGGTAGGAATACGTGGGGTAATCTGCCTCCTCCTCTTCCCAGCACCTAGTCCCAGATGGGGCTGATCATGGCCTGGGCTGAGAACCCTGCTCCGCTATCCTCTTCCTGTCTGGTGGAGGAGTGTGGCCCAAGCTGGAAGCTCAGCTACCTTCATTTCTGGTTCCAGCTGGGGGCAGAGTCCACAGCGAGATCCCCCAGCACTTGGGGATCATTCTCAGCCCTGGCAGGGTTGACTTGAACAGAACCAGTGAATGATGGAAGGAGGAGGCTGGCCTCCATTCCCACCTGCCTCCTCTCCATCTCTCTCCCTCCCCCACACACCACCTTAAGCAGAGCAGGCAGCTGATTCCCCTGGAATCAGTGCAGCACAAAGGGGGCTCCTGATTTGCTCCTGGTGGGGGCGGAAGGAGGAGTGAGTGGGTGCGGAAGACAGCATAGGGCAGGCAAGGACAGGCCCAGGGCGAGGCTGGCTGCATCAGCCCCTTCTGGCTTCACACCATCATGCAGCTCGTGGTCGGGATAATTATAGGGAATAAAATGTGTTGGTGCCACTCGTGACTGAACGTGTTCCTTCCGTGGAGAGACCATATGGAGAGGTGCACAGAGCACAGCTGGGGACACCCAGACTAGGGCTCTCCAGTGCCGCCTGCTGGTGGCCTGGCCTGTGGATGCCATTCTCACAGGTGCCGGGTGCAGGAAGCAGGAAAATGTAAGGCGCCTGGCAGGGGCTCACCTCCTAGAGAGCCCTGTGTTTGAACATGGTGGCACATGCCTGTAATCCCAATGACGCAGGAGGATGCGAGTGTTTGAGGTCAGCTTCAGCAACTTAGTGAGACCCTGTCTCAAAAGTTAAAAAGGACTGGGGACACTAGTGGAGTGCCTCTGGGTTCAATCCACTGTACACACACACACAGCCTGCAGTCAGACCAGTTCCCCACTTCATCCTGATGAACACAAGGTGACTCCATGGCAGGGAGGCCCCATTTCACCTTGACTGCATCAGCTGGCCCAGCCCCACCTTAGGGAGCTGAGGCTTTGGAGAAGCTCAGGTAGCTGGACTAAGGAACCAAGACAGACATCGGCTTGGTCAGAGAACAATAGCTAGGCCCAGGCCAGCAGGGAGAAGGCAGCAGCCTCTCACCATGGGTGACCAGGCTTAGTGGCCAGGTTTGGGGAAGAGGTGTTGGAATCCCAGCCTGCACTGCCCCTCATCCCTGGAAGGCCACTCCCCACCACTCATCACTTCCCTTTTAAAGTACAAATTTAATCCAAGTAAAATCAGTTTAAATTTCATTGAGAGGCTACTTTGATACTTTGGCTCACTGGTTCTGAAAGCCTGTAGCTCTTGTGCAGCCTGAACTGGAGGCACAGCTGATGCTAAAGACTGAGAGCCCAGCGCTTTGTGTGGCTGCCCTGCCTCCTTGTTGTGCGTGTGGCTCAGCAAGTTCAGTGCAGTTTGCTCGCTCTGGAGTTCTGGACTGCTACTAGGCAAGGGTGACGAGGTGTTCTGCACTAGAGATGAGCAGCCCTATGTCGTCACCTAAGACCATTGCAACAGTCCCAGCAAGAAGAGCTCCCGTTCTCACCTGAGCTTTCTCTAAATGGGGGTGCATTATTCCTCCTTGAAGATTCTTATGTGGTAACTCCTTAAAATAAAGTCCTCTTCTAGAAAATGGGACATGTTTGCAGTACATGATCTGCTTCCTGGCAAATTAAGTCAAATTCCTGTCCAGCTCTTCAGGACTCACCTAACGTATCATTTGGTTGCCCCTGAGAGGCAGGTGGGAGTCCGAGCCCAGGAGAGCAGAGACCTGGAGTGAGGCTGGCCTACCCTTACGCCCAGGTGTTCCTCTGTGGCTTTCTGTCTTTCTGCCTCACGTTTCTTATGCAATAGGCTTTACTGGGTTGTTCTGAGGATTAAATGAGAGAATGTGGGTGTAGTGTGTAGACTTCTATGTTAGCTCCAAAGTGTCAGGTCTCTCTGGTTTCTAGGACTTAGAATCCTTCTCTTTACCTATGAAGCTTCTGTTCCCTGCAGACTAAGAGGCTGCTCCAACTCCAGCCATCCAGCTGTTGTCCATCCCTCAGGAAGGCATGAGTTGGAAGAGGAAAAGGACAAACACACACACAAGCTCTCTCGAACAGATCGCTGGAGCTGCTGCCTAACACTTTTACTTATGTGACAGTGATGAGAACTTAGTGATACAGTCACATTTAGCTGTAGGACGCTAAGAGAGTCTGGCCAGACGTCAAATTTTCAAAGATTCTCTCATAATGGGAGAAGGGAGTGGATATTGAGGTGCTCCCGGAAGTCTCTGCCACAGATCAGCAGGACCACAGAATCCTCCCTCCAGGATTAGATTAAGTTCCCAGTTTAATAGGCCAGAGCTGTAGAAACTTCTGGAAGTAAGATTACCACCTAGGACAGAAACAGGTGCCACAAGGCTTGGCGTGGGAACCTGGTGAATCACTGCATTGCCTGAGGGTAACATTCCCTGTCCTACCTGAGGTCTTCCCGCCCTTTTATGTGTCCATCTTGGAGGGGCTCATGCTCATGATCCATGGGTTCCATTCAAGGGGATGTGTGCAGACCTTTTGGTTTTCAAGCTAGGCTCTGCCCTGACCAGGGTCTATATTGTCGGGGGGTCAGGGGGACTCTCTGTCCCTAGCTTGGCAGTTTTCCCACCATGTGTGGCAAACAGTAGGAGCTCAAGAGTTGCTGCTGGTGGTAGCTACTTACCAGACGAGAAAACCACAGCTGAGTGAGGTTGGGTGATTAACCCAAAGACATGCAGCTGTGTGTCCCTGTCCTATGCTGCATCCCTTTTTTTCCTTTAGAGTCCCCTCCCACATCAGTGTTCCCACAAAAACCTGTGCACAGCCCTGGCCATAAGGCCACTCGCCCAGGGAACACCCTGGAAGTTCTGGCCCTTCCCTGCTGCCTGGACCCTTTCAACACCTTCTTACATACACTCAGGCCTGGCTTAGTTCCTTATGGTGAAACCTGGTTAATTTAACTCTTATTTTATTTTGGTACCAGGGATTGAACCCAGGGGTGCTTAACCACTGAGCCACATCCCCAGCCCTTTTTATTTTTTATCTTGAGACAGGTTCTTGTTAAGTTGCTTAGGGCTTTACTAAGTTGCTGAGACTGGCCTTGAACTTGTGATCCTCCAGCCTCCACCTCCCATGGTGCTAGGATTACAGGTGTGCACCACCATGCTGCTCTGCTGATCCTTAGTTTTGTAAATGATCATTTGGGGGTGCTAGCTCAAAAACCCACAGCCTTTTTGAACAGGTGGGGGAGTGGTTTTAGGCAAGGGCTGTTGTAGGGGCTCCTGGCTCAAGTCCCTAATGGGTAATATTGATTCACACGCCTGAGTGTGTCTTTTTTAGGCTCCCAAGGTAAGGCGGCAGAGTGACACCTGGGGCCCCTGGGGCCAGTGGAGCCCCTGCAGCAGGACTTGTGGAGGAGGCATCAGCTTTCGGGAGCGCTCCTGCTACTCCCAGAGGTAGGGAGACTAACATGAGCCAAAAGAGGACAGGTGCAAGGGAGGCTGGCTACTGAATCAGGAGCGAGGCACCAGGGGCTAGCAAGCAACCTTCATTTTGGAAGCAGCCTCAGTGGAGTGTAGAAAAGCCAATCATTGCCTGTGTACTTACACGCCCCATTTCAACCATGAGCCTTGATTTGAAGGAGTTGGAGCTGGTCTACTTCTTCTACCCCTGAGCCTCAGGCACCTGATTTGTAGTAAAATATTGCAGTGAATTTTTGTGGAGTTAATGAACGATCTTCAACAGTTTCTAATTTCCGTGGGGGTTTTAATTATTATTTTGCCCCCAGCAGCTTTGTCAAATATGGATATCTGCCACTTAGGTGATTTATTAAGCACTTATTATTTTCTGCGTTCTGATAGGGTCTGGAGAGGGGTGGGGACCAAAAGAAGTATAGTGAGGCCTGTCCATCCAATTCATTCCTGAGAACATGAGTGAGAAAGGCGAGGGGGGAGAGGGAGAGAATGTGTGTTATTCTAAGTGCCCTGTACTTACTCGTTAAATCGCAAACTAACCTTACGGGGGTAAATATTACACACATTTCCAAGGGCAGAATTTGGATCTTCCCTGGAAATTTGCCTTAAGGAGGCCTAATAGTGCCAGTTAGATCAACTGCAGGATAGTCAGGCTTCTGTCACTTCTTCGGTAGGGACATGGACTAATTATGCCCACCCAAGGGGATTTGAGTGTGAGCACACCTGTCCCTACCTAGCAGCCCCTTTGACCCAGCCTTGCCCACCTGGAAGCCCCACCAAAGCTGGGGGGCCTGCAGGAGGGCCCAGGATGGGGCAGGGATGTTGGGGTCCTCTGGTGCTCTGCCCACAGGAGAGATGGAGGCTCCAGCTGCGTGGGCCCAGCCCGAAGCCACCGCACTTGCAGCACCGAGGTAAAGGGGGCGCGGCCCGAGGTCCGCAGGGCGCCCTCTCGTGGCGGCTTCGCACCCCGCACCACTGGAGCGGCCTTGGGCGCGGGACGGAGGCTGAGGACCCAGGGCTCCCAGACCCGGGAGGTGGGAGGGGACGGGTCCCAGGAGCCCACGCTGGGACCCACTTTCCCGCTCCGGCTGCGCAGAGCTGCCCAGACGGCGCGCGGGACTTCCGAGCCCAGCAGTGCGCGGAGTTCGACGGCGCCGAGTTCCAGGGCCGGCGGTACCGGTGGCTGCCCTACTACGGCGGTAAGCGCCCGGCGTCTTGGCGCCTCCTGCGCGCGCGGACTCGCAGTCCTTGTCACCACACTATAGACGCCGGGTCGCATATGCCTTCCATAATCTCCGTACCCCTGGCACGTGCCGTGGCAACAGTAGGGTTGTCATTTTGCCCCAGATCCTGGGGCCTGAGGACATGGTCTGGGTAATGCTGAGCAGGGTGGAGATCATTCATTTTTAGAGAAATACAGTTCAAGATAAAACCCCCAACGTGTACATAATCAAAACATTTTAGATAAGTCAGAAGATACCTTGAGATAATCCTGGGTGTGTTTTCACTGCTGGACAAATGACTTCTGGAAACTCCATAAGGTTTTCTGGATCCAAATCAACAAACACTGAGCAGCTTGTCCTCCGTGTGTGCTGTGCTGGGGGTGACCGTGGCCAGTAGGAGCGCCCACCCAGCCCCTGGGAGGTGGGGGGAACTTCGGCATTTAGAAGTCCTCCTGGATCCTGAGGTGGATAGGTGCTAAAGATAATTTTATATATCCACATCATAGAAAAATGGAAACAAAAGAAATGTTAAAGCCGGGCGTGGTGGCGCACGCCTGTAATCCAAGCGACTTGGGAGGCTGAGTCAGGAGGATCGCGAGTTCAAAGCCAGCCTCAGCAACTTAGCGAGGCACTAAGCAACTCAGTGAGACCCTGTCTCTAAATAAATACAAAATAGGGCTGGGGATGTGGCTCAGTGGCCGAGTGTCCCTGAGTGCAATTCCTGGTTCCAAAAAAATAAAAAAATAAAAAAAAATAAGAAATGTTAAAAAGAATAGCCTAGGAGTGACTGCCTTATTGTGAGTTGGTGAAGATCCTGTTATCACTTTGGGCTGTTTATGTGTAGTACCTAGATATTCGATACAAAAAAAGTCACCCTGCCCTCACATCTTTCATATGATCACTGTTAGCATTTCTTTCCAGCCCTTTCTATGTTTTCTCTACGTTTGCATACAGGCAATTATTACCCAGTAATTTCTATTTTTCTTTTCCATTTTTGATCCCCTGTACTGGAGATCAAACCCAGGGACTGGCACATGCTAGGCAAGTGCTCTACCACTGAGCTACACCTCCAGCCCTTCTTATTTTATTTTGAGACAGGGTCTTGCTAAGTTGCCCCAGCTGGCAACTTGTGATCATCCTGCCTCAGCCTCTGGAGTAGCTGGAATTGCATGTACCACTGTGCCTAGCATCATTTTGTGTTTTAAGCATCTTCCCTTATAAACGTACAGTCTCCATAATTATCATTTTAACCACATGGTCAACGTGCACAATACCTCGTTAATGATCAGAGTTGACTGTTAACTCCTGAGCTACTCGAATGCTGGGCTAGACCTCCTTAAGAGTGTAGCTTTTTCCTTATTCTGGGATTTCTTGCCAACTTGATCCTCAGAGATACAATAGTTTCATGGGAGACATCCCTTATGCCTGGGATGAGGGTGAGATTCTGTGCCACCTTGGGGGCTGCGGCAAGGGCCTGCTCTCCCAGTCGAACATGTGCTTCCTGTTGTGAGGCCAGGCCTCGGACCCAGATCTCAGCTTTGCCCTCTTGCCCACCCCAGCCCCAAACAGGTGTGAGTTGAACTGCATTCCCAAGGGGGAGAACTTCTACTACAAGCACAGGGATGCTGTGGTGGACGGGACGCCCTGCGAGCCTGGCAAACGGGATGTCTGTGTGGATGGCCGCTGTCGGGTGAGTATGTCCTTCCCCGGCTCTGGGCTGGCTGGAGGCCTATGCAGTCACTGTTCGGCACCAGCAGGGCCAGGAGGCTGTCCGGAGCCTGATGTCTTCTCAAGTTACCAGGACCCCCTAACTCCTCGGATGCTTTACGGCTATCACAGGTGACCTCTGACCCCCTATCTTTGCCCTTTAATAATGCTGACCTTGTAAAAGAAACTCTGGGTGGCATGCTAAAACTGACTTCAGTAAAGACCAAACCCATGCCAGGTGCTGTGGTTCAAGCCTGTAATCTCATTGGCTTGGGAGGCTGAGGCAGAAGGATCATAAGTTCAAAGCAAGGCCCTAAGCTACTCAGCAAGACCCTGTTCTTAAAATCAAATATAGGGCTGGGGATGTAGCTCAGTTGGTAGAGTGCTTGCCTTGCATGCACAAGGCCCTGGGTTCAATCCCCAGCACTTTAAAAAAATAATTTAAAAAAATGTATTTATACACACACACACACACACACACACACACACGGGCTTGTGATGTTCCTCAGTGGTTAAGCACCCCTGGGTTAATTGCCTGTACAAAACAAACAAAAACCCAAAAAACAAAACAAAAAAACCCAAAACCAAACCCATCATTAAGGGTTGGCTACAGGTGATTGAATGGTATTGCAGTATTCCTGGGACTCTTTCTTCTTGGTTTTACTCTCCTGTGGGTCAGAGTCAGGCAGGCGCTTCCTATGAGGTATGACGAGATGGCCTCCAGCAGTTTTAGTCCCTGCAGTACCATTTGGCAACTTCCAGGGGATGGCCACTTTCCCAGGAGTCCCAGCAGCCTAGGCTTGCCTCTGATCTGTCTTGGCCACAAGCCACTCTCTGAGGATGGGGATTGACCTGTTGGTTTGCCAAAAACTATGTTTGGGGAGCTCCATCCAAATTGTGGGGGTAGAGGTGACCACCAGTGGAGTTAGGGTGTAGTCACCAGAGAAGGGGAGATGCCCTAGGCTGGTTTGCTCAGCCTCCCCTGGCTTGCAACCGAATAATTCCCGAGCACCTCTGTCCGGCCTGGAATCCTGGTGTGTCCATGTCTCCCTCTGCTTTCTCCTATCCCTCCCCGAAAGGTTGTGGGCTGTGACCACAAGCTGGACTCATCCAAGCAGGAGGACAAATGTCTGCAGTGTGGGGGTGATGGCACCAGCTGCTACCCAGTCACAGGCACCTTCAATGCCAATGACCTCAGCAGAGGTAGAGGGCCCCTGTGGTGGTGGGGGGGTGTCTGTGGCCTGCCTGGTGCTTGCCTGTCTTCCTCTCTGGACAAGGCTGGAGGTCAAGGGGCCTTCATGACACCCAGTGGGTCTGTTGGGTCTCATCCTAACAGCCCCCTGTGGCTGCAGGAGCCCCCTGCCTGACTTGTCCAGTCTGATCTCGTACTGCCGACACCTCAAAGCCCCTTCTCATCCCTTTCCCCCTGGTCCCCATCCTGTTCTCCCTCCCTGCCTGCTCTTAGGCCTGTCCCAAGCCTTCCTGCCTCTCTGGCCTTCATAAAGCTTTTTCCTCTGCTGAGAACACTGACCCCTAAGCAACCCAGCCTGCCTGTCTCCCTCTCCCTGCTTCTGTGCTTTTTAGCACTTAAACCCTTAGGCAGCTCCTTCCTAGGGTGTGAATGGCCCAGAGGAGAGTAGCTTAGACCCCGCCCCCTGAATCTCTGCCCGTCAGGCTACAACCAGATCTTCATAGTTCCCATGGGAGCCACCAGCATCCGCATCGAGGAGGCTGCTGCTAGCAGAAACTTCCTGGGTGAGGCAACAGTTTGGATGCTGGCTGAGTTTGGGCTGCCGGGGAGGAGCCTCTGCCCCTGGGCTGACTAAGGCCCTGTCCCTGCACAGCGGTGAAGAGCATCCATGGTGAGTACTATCTCAATGGGCACTGGACCATCGAGGCAGCCCAGGCCCTGCCAGTGGCCAGCACCATCCTGCAGTACGAGCGGGGTGCCGAGGGGGACCTGGCCCCTGAGCGGCTCCAGGCCCGGGGTCCCACCTCAGAGCCCCTGGT
This sequence comes from Glaucomys volans, assembly GCA_020662805.1. Classification (NCBI taxonomy): domain Eukaryota; kingdom Metazoa; phylum Chordata; class Mammalia; order Rodentia; family Sciuridae; genus Glaucomys; species Glaucomys volans. Next base: position 260,239 of record JAJEJO010002384.1, on the reverse strand, counting down.
CATTGAGGTGAGCAGGGACCTGGGTTGCACAGGGCATTGCACAGAGCTGGGCTGGGAGTCTTGGCCTGAGGCTGGCCAGGGGTACGGCCTGACCTCAGCGGGGACCCTCCTGCACAGCTCCTCAGCCAGGAGCCTAACCCCGGCGTGCACTACGAGTACCACCTGCCCCTGGGCAGCCCTCACCCGGGAGTCTTCAGCTGGAGCCACGGCTCATGGAGCGACTGCAGTGCCCCTTGTGGTGGCGGTGAGCACCAGCAGCCAGGGGAGGAGAGTGGGCCCTGGGTTCCAGGCACTGCTGGCCACACAGGTGGGCAAGTAGCAGCCCCCTCCTCAAGGCAGTCCTCTAGGCAGGGGGCAGTGAGGACAAGTGGGTGAGAAATCTCATGTTGTGAGGTCACCTTGGGGACAACTGGGGATCTGTAGGGTTCCATGAAGGACCCTGAACCTAAGCTAGGAGGGAGGACTTTTCAGTATTCCATTGGGAGTGGAGGCCAGGCCAGAAGCTGATGACCAGGGGTCAGGCACACCTGTCACCCTCAGCTAAACCTCTGAGTCTTGGTTTCCTGTAAATTGGGGATGATGATCGCACCTACTTCAGAGGGTCATCTGAGACTTAATCAGGTCGACTTGTGGGTCAAGTCCAGAGCAGTGCCTGGCCAGAGAGAGTGTTTCCTGAAGGTTGACTGACGGCTCCCTCCTTGGCTCTGACCCCTGGCAGGTCACCAGTCCCGCCTGGTGTTCTGCACCATTGACAATGAGGCCTACCCTGACCACCTCTGCCAGCACCAACCTCGGCCGGCTGAGCACCGCTCCTGCAACCCTCAGCCTTGCCCGCAGACCAAGCGGTGAGGCCCAAGAACCTGGGTGGGAAGGGGGGGGTGTCTCCAAGGTGCTTTTGGAGTAGAACAGACAGGTTGGGGGGCCCAGGGCTCTGCACAGCTGTGGCTGGGTGGCAGCTGTCTCTGAGGGCCCTGAGCATGAGGTCAGGGCTGTTCTGTCTACCCTGTGTGCCCATGCGGGACTCAGAATGTCCAGGCTGGTGGCAGCTTGTTGGGGACAGTACTGGAGGTCCCTGTCCGAGCCACTGGGTGCTTAGCTTGGCAGATGCTAGGGGTGAGTCAGGGGTCTGGCTAAAGGCCTGTCGGCATTGGCAATGCCTTTGTTCGTGCACAAAGGATCTCTTACCTGCACCGGCCCGGAGCGTGGCGCCGTGCTGGGGCGCAGCCTGTGTGTGGGAACAGGTAATCTGGGCCACAGGCTCCCGCAGTGCTGCCCACCTGGCCTTGGTGGCAGCTCTCCGTGGGAGATGGTGGTGGGTTTGACTTTGCATGGTGTATGGGGGTCGCCCTTCCCTCCAGGGCCACACATGGGGGAGCCCAGCCCATCTAAGACTTTCCCATCTAAGGTTGGTCACAGGGAAGGTATCTGGCTGGGGCGATGGGGACCTGGTGAGAAGAAGGGATTTGGGATGAGTGAGAATAGGGCAGCTGAGGAGCAGCGGCCAGGCTCTGAGTTGTCAGGATCCCTCAGATGGCCATTGAACAGTGGGGACAGACCTGGGAGGGCCTGCTTGGTGATCTTTGTGCAGAACTCTTTGTCCCCATCCTCACAGGCCAGGATGTTCAAGGGGTGGGTGGGGCTGGAGTTAGGGTCCTGTCTGCTCTTGTGTGAGAGCTGCTGCTCCCAGTCCAGCCTTACCCAATTCCCATCCTCACCAGCTGGAAGGCAGGGCCGTGGGCGCCCTGCTCAGCCTCCTGTGGAGGTGGCTCCCAGTCCCGCTCTGTCTACTGTGTCTTGTCTGATGGGGCCGGCGGCCAGGAGGCAGCCGAGGAGGCCGCGTGTGCAGGCCTGCCTGGGAAGCCCCCGATCACACAGGCCTGCAACCTGCAGCGCTGCGCAGCCTGGAGCGTGGAGCCCTGGGGAGAGGTGAGTTCCCTCGCCCCAACCAGGCTGGGCTGGAAACCAATAACTGGGTCTTAGGCCGGGGCAGCAGCAGGCTGGGCTGGAAGGCTGCTCCTCTGCTGTGGAAACTGAGATCCTGGGAGGACATAGGTGGTTGTCTTGGAAGCTGTGACCAGGGCTGGAACTAGAAGCAGGTAGCTGGGTCCTGGTCCTGGACTCTTAACCCCTCTCTAGAAACCCAGGCTGGGTGGGGAAGACTTTGCCTTGGCCTGAAGAAGCGAGGGAGGGGCTTCCAGGGGCCAGGGCTGCTGGTCATTGCTTCAGCAGCTGTGCGTGCTCAAGTTACAAATGAAGGGATGTGAGAAATGTCCCTCAGCCTGGTGTCAGCTGCCATGGTCAGCTGTGTGACTTCAGGGGAGTGACAGCCTCTCTGGGCTTGGGGGCAGGACATAGGGATGGGTATGCCCTCCACACCAGGCTGGTGGGCCTCCAGTTGTCCTACCCAGCAGTGGCCTCCCAGGCTGGGCAGCTCCTGCTGATAGCCTGTCCTTGCAGTGTTCTGTCACCTGTGGTGTCGGCATCCAGAGGCGGAGCGTTGTTTGTCGCAGTGATGAGGGGTCTCTGCTCCATGCCTCAGCATGCTCTTTGGAGGACCAGCCGCCCCTCACTGAGTCCTGTGTGCGTGAAGCCTGTCCCCTCCTCAGTGACCAGGCCTGGCACGTTGGCGCCTGGGGTCTTGTGAGTGTCTGTCTCTTCTCGTACCTGCTGGCCAGCCCCGGATCCTCGTTCTGGGGTCAGATGTGCACCATGGGGTACCTTCCCTTTGCCCTCTTCCTTGTGGGTGTCCCAGCCTTAGAGTCTCTGTCTTCCCACTTCCACCCTTGGGCCCCAGTGCTCCACGAGCTGCAGCTCTGGGACTCGGAGGCGACAGGTGGTCTGTGCCATTGGGCCGCCCAGCCACTGTAGGAGCCTGCAGCAGCCGAAGCCCACGGAGGTGGAGCTCTGTAACCAGCAGCCCTGCCATCTTCCTCAGGGTGAGGACAGGGGAGGGAGGCCGTGGACTGACTCTCCCACTCACTGCAAACTGAGCCGGCACTCCTGTGGGGGCCTTCACTGGTGGGGTGCCATCCTGTGACTGCCCTCTGCAAAGTCCCTCTCTCTGCAACCTCGGAAGCCAGCCCTGCTTTCCTCCACTGGGCGGCAGCGTCTGCCCCCTCGCGCCCACTCCCCCCGGCATGCTGTCATGTCTGGCACTCAAGGCACGCTGCCATGGTGGTTGGCGTTCGGCCTCTTAGTCCTACTAGCTGTAAACTCTTTGAGGGTGGAGTCCGTGACTTCCTTATTCCTCTTAAGCCCCCCACAGAACATACCTAGCAGGAGGAAGGCCTCAGCAATTGCCTGTGGAATGCCTGGGTGCGGGCATGTGGGGGAAGGGCGTCTAGGCAGGAGGACCTGGGAAGGAGGGGCACGGGGCCAGCATTTGCTGGTGTGCAGATTGAGGGACATTGAAGAAGGGGGTGGGTTATGGGTGAGGTGAAGGGTAGGGTATTGCAGAAAGGTGTTTGATTTTGAAGTGCTAGTGATGGGGACTCTGGACTTATGGACCTTAAGATAGGGACAGCAGGATACCAGTGGAGGCATATGGCAGAGGGGCTAAGAACCAATGTCTCTGAGTCCACAGCAGAGCATTTCATCCACTCTGGGCTGACCAGTTGTGTGGCCCTCAGCAAGTACCTCTCCTCTGTCCAGTCTGTGGTGGGTCCCAGGGCACAGTTCCTGAGCACGTGGAGAGTTTGGTGGAAAGGGTAGGTGGTGGTGGTGGTAGTGAGCCTGTGTGGGGAGGCCTGGCCTCAGTGACCATCTGGAGGGTCCCCAGGGCCAGAGCTTGGGCCTGGGCCTGGGCCTGGCTTCTGGTTTCCTTACCAGCAGGAAGACTCTTGGGACACCCAGGCATGGGGCTCTGGGTGAAGCTACTCCGCTGCCCAGGGCCCTGATAGCTTCCTGGAAGAGGCAGTCTTGAGCCCTGGTAGGGGTCACAAAGTAAAGCAGGAAAGGGCGTCTCAGGCTAGGCTGAGAGGTCATCACATACACTGCTTCTTTATAACTATAAAAATGATGTATGTTCGGTGCGAAAAATTTGGAGAAATTACAATGTAGTATATAAAGAAAAATTAAAATTGCCTTTAACCCCATGCATTAATGGGATTCATCTTTAGGTGTTTCCCTGAAATATGTAATTTTGATTGTAATCAATATGTAATTTTGATTGTGTTTCTTCCCCTTCGTTCTATTCTCTGTGTGAACATTCTCCAGCCTCATAATTTCTAGGGTTTCCACAGAAGTCCACAGGGGTGATCATGTAGAATTTAGGTGGTTTTGGTGTTTTGGGTAATTAAGGCCATAGCGCCTACTGGTGTGTGCCAGAAGGAAAGGGAGTGGTCTGGGGATGCCCTTGAGGAGACCCACTGAGGATTAGGTGTCAAGTGCTTTCTCTCTGCTTCCTCCTCTTTCTAGACCCTAGAGCAGTACTCTTCAAAGGACGTAGAATTTAAGTCATATATGTCATTTCAGATTTTCTAGAGCCACGGTAAAAAAACAAAAGGTGACCTGAGAGTGAAGTTCAGGGGCAGAGCACTTGCCTAGCATGTATGTGGCCCTGGGTTCTGTCTTCAGGGTTGCAAGAAAAATTAAAAAAAAAAAAGTAAAAGGAAAGAGATGAATTTATATTTGAGAATATATTTTATTTTCTGAGTGTTGGGCACATGCCTGTAATTCTAGATATTCAGGAGACTGAGGCAATAGGACTGAAAGTTCAAGGCCAGCCCAGGGAACTTAGTTAAACCCTGTCTCAAGATAAAAACGTAAAAAGGGCTGGAGATTTAGCTCAATCACAGGGTGCCCGTGGGTTTAATCTCCAACCACAAAACAAACAAAAAAGAATATATTTTATTGATCCAATATAAATATTTTCAGTATGTATTCAGCATTTTTTTTTTTTTTTGGTACTGTAGATTGACCCCAGGGGCACTTTGCTACTGAGCTATATCCCTGATCCTTTTTATTTTTCATACTTAGCAGTCTTGCTTAGTATGCCCGGCTCAACATACAAATGTTTGAGAGTTTGCATTATCTCTCTCTCTCTCTCTCTCTCTCTCTCTGGTAGTAACAGGGATTACACCCAGGGCTTTGTGTGTGCTAGGCAAGTGCTTAACTACTGAGATGCACTCTAGCCCTTGCATTCTCTTTTACAAGATTTAAAAAAAAAAAAAAAAAAAAAACTGTCTTCAAAATTTAATGTATATTTATGCTTATGGCTCATATTAATTCAGATGCTATATTTTCACCAGAATGCTTGATCTATAACTAGATTTCATGAAATTTGGAGCTCGTTAGTACAAACATACTTAAGTGTTTTCCAATACGCGAATCAATATTGATTTTAAAATTTAAAATTTAGTTGTTTGCAATGAAATGAAATTGAAGACTCAGTTCCTCAGTCACTCTAGCCTCATTTCAAGTGCCCTGGAGCTGTGAGACCCGTAGGGTCCTCAGCCTTGGGGATGGGGTGATGCTCTTAGGGTTGGATGGATGATGGAGGGCCTCAGGCTTGGGACTTGACAGGCCCAGGGGAGACATGGACTGTTTGGAGCTGGAGAGTGACACCATGAAATTTAGGAGTACAAATTTGACCCCTGACTGAGGAGCAGACTGGAGTGGAGACAGATGGGATGCAGGAGGCTGTGGGAGCAGAGCGCAGGAATCCGTGCACTAGAAAGAACTCTGGGAACTTTCATGCACGAGGCCCTGGGTTCCATCACCAGCACCAATTAAAACAAACAAAAATGGTGGGAATGAAGGGCAGGTGCTGGCTGCTGAGGGCTTGCTGTCCAGGCCCTGGCCTAAGTTAAGCCTGCAGAAGTGGAAGAGTCATATGAGGAGAAGCCAGAGGGCAGAACAGGCTTGGCAGAGATGCGTTTAAATTTGAGGTGACCAAGGGACAATGGGGAGAGATTGTCCCCATTGTCTAAGGCTGTGAACACAGAGCCAGAGATAAGGTGGGCACTTGTTTGTGGGAGATACAGATATGGCTAAAAATGTAAATCAGCCTCCTCCCAGGTTCTGGCCTGGCTAGGTTAAGAAATAAAATTAAGGATTTACCATGCATATATCTTACCATACATAGGTATCTTCCAATCCTAAATTGTTATTTTCAATATTCCTGGGGACTGGCAAGCTGTATCCATGTAGAAGGAGAATATTACTCTGTTACATAGTAACATTATTATAGAAAATTAGAAAAAATATGCAGTCCCCACATACCCACCATCTAACTTCTACATTGAGTTATTTTTCACTTTTTTTTTTTTTAAAGGAGACTTTTTTTTTAAAAA